>CATIWR010680249.1:0-19032 GCA_949677035.1 Omphalea diandra | reverse complement strand
ACTTTGAGGAAGCCCTATAGAGAGAACCAAACCTACCATAATGGTTACTCACATCAAAAGGTGAGTAAAAACCATAATTAGATTCTAATGTGTATGTGTGATAATTTTATGATATGATTATGTTCTATTACATGTATATGTGATTGAATTGTTACATTTTACATGTGAATACAATTTAAGTGAGAATTATATGGTCTTAATGATTACTTGGTATATCATTGTGAATGAAACCTTGTATATAGAACTAAAAGGATGTTATGACCAACTTGTCAAACACTTGCAAATCACTTGGAAAAGGGACCAATATGTCCTATTAGCACATGTTATTGATCAAATGATTCACTTGTTATATATTGGCCAACAAAATTAAATGTCACTTGAATCATATGAATTTCTAAGAGAAATGTTTGCCTTGTAAGGTCATGACAAAAATCAAGCTATTGCATTTACACTTGCATAATCAATTCTTATACTTGTAATGTATCCTGATAATATTTGATTGCTGGTTGTGCCATGAGAATTTCATTATTGTTTTTATTCATTAAGTTGCGACTCACAAAATGGCAATTATATTTTTCAGATAGTAAAACATAGGGTTTGGATACTTTGGTGCATAGAGTTTTGCATAAAGACACATGAACCATAGGTTTTTGGTTAAATTCCAACTCTCTCTCTCTCCATGTGTCATGTCCATATATCTAGACAGGAACTAGTTTATGGTCACTAGCGTTGAATATTAGTTAACATATATGTACATTAAATACATGTTGGATTGTGTATATACGATGAATCAACCTTTATGCATATGCAATTTTGGACATGAATGCCATGATTAGTAAATGAAAATGGTCATTACACCTAGTGTTTAGGAATATCTTTGAAAGATTCTATTCCATCTTCTATTAGGATTTCTATTAGTTTAAGCCTTGTAAGCCTATAAAAAGCCCTAAAAATGAGTTTGTATTTATTTTTCTAATAATTGAAAAGTTTTTTGTGAGATTTTATTCTCTTATTACGTTCTTGAAAGAACTTAGTGAGGTTGTTAGATGGGTTCACAATAACTTTATAAAACGAGTAATTATAAGCTTAAAATTAGCTTTGGCTAAGCTAGGTCTTGAAATTATAACCTTTAAATGTTTATAATTTATGCTGTTAGAAACATGTTTTCTAGAAGTCTAATTAGGGTTTAAAGTTTCTTATGTTGGATTCTTGAAACTATCTATTCTCAAACATACAATCTAAGGTGTTTAATTACCCTTGCTTGTATCATGGAAGCCAAGTCACCCACCACCACAGGCTCCACCCCCTTAAAGGAGACCTGAAGGCCATTTACAATCCAAAATGACAATAAAGCCAGATGTAGGAACGAGAGTAGTAGGCCTCTGGGTAGCCTGATAGTGGTATCACGACCAGTATGCTGCAAAATGATCCTCTTATTTAGCACATCATGAGGAAACACTCAGATGGTTGCCTCTGATAAGGGGAGGCTAACCATAAGCACTCTGACCATCTAAGACCAATAGGGTGTACTTGCATATGATAGCTACTTCATATGAAAGTAATGCAATGCTACAACGAGCTTTATGCCATTGAGATCTCTCGCCAAAAACCAACTTTTAGGTGAACGATAGAGAATAGGTTGCTCGTTCAAGCCTTCATGCTAATGGAAAATTCACTCTCTAAAGTACCACTCTTAGATATAGGGCCCTATCATCAACCAAATGTCATAAGAAATAACCTTAGCCTCTACCACCTCTAGTGATTATATTGCTAGGAGGCCCCTTCAATCGAGGCGCAACTGCAATAAGGACATAAAATCTTTGTAATTATAATACTAGAAAATACAATGAATAATCATGACTCATATAATTGTATTATTACTAGAGAAGTACCTTATCTAAGATGAACATGTTAAGGTGAGCATACTTGGTAACCACGAAAGAGTTATCATGGCTCACCATACTCTACTACATAAAGTGAGGATAGTAGTCCTCCACGTTGTACTTAGGATCCAACCCTTATAGTAGACCTAGCTTAACACCCTATTCCTATTGAAAGAGAATGACATGAGCCTCAAGGCAATGAAAAAAGTCTAAGGTACAAAGAGCAAGGGAGATATACAATATTCATGATGAGGACTCTCTAAGTATTATACATATATCCTTTACCCTAAGAGCACCAATCAAGGTAGTGGTAGAGGTTAAGGTGCAGTAAACTCATATCCTCCAGCATAGGCATTAAGCAGAGCTTAGCCACCATAGAAGCACTTAAAAACATAGACAAGGAGTCTGACATGTGTGTGAATCAATAAGCTAGTAAACCCATAAGGCATAAGGAAACACTTACTTCAACAAGCGGGTCCGAACCCATCACCCTAGGATAAGAATAAACCCCATGATAACCAATTGACATGGATGCAGTGAGAAAGGGCACATCAAGCTATATTGTCCTAAGGTAAAGAAGAATAAAGCTCTTACCAAGAAATACACCTCTAAGAAAGGTAAGGAAGTGTACAAAGCTACTTGGGATGATACAAATGACTTTGAACCTAATGAGGACACCAAAAAAAAGCTAGCTAATCTATATCTCATTACAGTTAAAGAAATATCAGATGAGTCCTCAAGTGAGGACTTGTCTAATAATGATACTAATAAAGATGGTTATAATGAGGTAAATCCTTTTTATTTTTATTCAAGAGATGTGATATATTATATTATCACTGAGTTAACCATGAAAGTAGAGACTTTCAAGTTTAACACTTCCATTCTTAAGAAATATAATAAATCCTTAAAGGACTATGCTAAGAATCAAGAGACTTTGGCTAAGGAGGTTGAGTCTCTAGCTATTAAGAACTCTAACCTCAAAGATAATCTCAACAAATTTACCAAAGGAAAGAAGAAACTAGACTCCATCCTTAAAGTTCAAAGGAGCCTATCCATTAAACATGGATTAGGACATAATGCTTTTACCTCTACTGCTCCATCTGCTTCTAAGAAAGTCTTTGTCAAGGCTAAGGAAGTTATCATGCCTAAACCTATGAAAATGCCAAAAGTTTTCAAAATGGGAAATGTCAAAACTAATGGCATAAAAGCTAACTATTATGCTATTCACACACAAATGGGACATGCTCCTTATAGAGCCAACTATACCTACATGTGTTATTCTTAGAAGCCTAAAAGGCAAAGTCTCCAAAGGCATAAAAATTGGCATACTCATGCATATAGGTTTTCACCTTACACGAGAACTCCTCACATGAGAAACACTCCTAGACAATTAGGTCTGATGAGTTACAAACCTCATAACCATCATGTGCATGTTTTACCTAGAAATAAGACACTAGTGCATTTTAATAATGAATGCTTCTATTGTATGCTTATGGCCACATTGCCTATCATTGCTTTACTAGAAGGCATCACGAGTAAATGGCTAGAACTAACCCTTTAAGGCCCAAGAAGATTTGGGTACCTAAGACTTGATTCTCTTTGTTTTGCAAATGTGCTTAAAATTCCAAGTTAGAAAATAAAAGTGATATATGGATAGTAAATGTTCAAAACACATGAGAGGATAAATGAGCTTTTCATGCAATTAGAGAAATTTGAAGGACTTAAAAATGTATCATTTGGAGACAATGGGAAAGCTAAAATCATTGGCATAGGTAAAGTTAGTAAGGATGTTGACTCGCCCATTCTTGATGAGGTTTTGCTTATTGATAGACTCAAACATAATCTACGAAGTGTAAGTTAGATTTGTGACAAAGGCCTCAAAGTTATGTTTGAACCACAAGCCTGCTATGTGTCAAGGATGAGTGACAATAAAATCTTGTTCATTGGTAGGAGAACTTATAACATTTATGCCATTGATCTAAATTCTCTTATTAATAATGATGCAAAGTGTCTAGTATTTATACTGAATTAAGGGAAAACCTAGCATAGAAGGCTAGGACCATATTAAATGAGTACAATCTTCCTAAATACTTATGGGCAGAAGCTATAGACACTTCTTGTTACATGCTAAATAAAGTATTGGTTAGGCCCTTATTGAAGAAAAGTCCTTATGAGTTATAAAACAATAGGAAACCCAAGATTGCATATTTTAAAGTCTTTGATTGCAACTGTTTTATTTTAAACACTAAGGACAACCTTAGCAAAGTTGAGTCCAAATTCGATGAAGGAATTTTCCTTAGATACTCTACTGCCAACAAAAGGTATAGAGTCTTCAACAAGTGAACTCTTATTGTTGAGGAGTCTATGCATGTTGTTTTTTATGAATTTAATCCCACTTCTTTAAGAAAAGAAAAATATATTGATGATCTTATAGGTCCCATGAGCGAGCTAAATATTGGAAAAGAATGTAAAAATGTGGACAATCCATAAGAAATATGGAGGAAGAAAATTCAAATAAAAATTTTCCTACTCCAAATGAAGAAGAAACTCAACTAAAAAGAGACTATGTCTTCAAGAAAGATCATCTGAGAGATCTCATCATAGGTGATCCATAAAGTCAGGTAACAACTTGATCATCATTTATAAATGCATGTATGAATCTTGCTTTTATTTCCCTTGTTGTGCCTAAGACCATAAATGGGGTCATAGAAGATAAGCATTGGGTTCTTGCTATGCAAGATGAACTAAATAAGTTTGAAAGGAACAAAGTATGGACCTTAGTTCCTATACCTCAAAAACATTCAATTATTGTAACCAAATGGGTCATTAAGAATAAGCTTGGTGATCATGGCACCAAAGTTAGAAATAAGGCTTAATAAGTAGCCAAAGGCGCTAATCTTAAAGAGGGAATTGACTTTGATGAGACATTTGCCCCTGTAGTAAGGTTAAAAGCCATGATAATTTTACTTGCATTTGTATCTCATATGAATTTTAAGTTATATCATATGGATGTCAAGAGTGCTTTCCTAAATGGCTATATTGATGAAGAAGTTTGTGTTGAACAACCCCCTGATCTTGAAAGTCATTACTTTCCTAACAATGTGTTCAAGCTCACCAAAGCCTTATATGGCTTGAAGCAAGCTCCAAGAACTTATTATGAAAGGTTGAGCAACTTTCTTGTAAAGAAAGGATTCTCCAAAGGGTTGGTAGACATAACACTCTTCTCTAAAAAGAATAATGAAGACTTATTACTTGTGCATATATATGTAGTTGATATTATTTTTGGTGCTACTAATGGTTTCTTAAGTGAAAATTTATCCAAAGTAATTAAAAGTGAGTTTGAGATGAGTATAATGAGAGAACTCAAGTTCTTAATTGAATTGCAAATCAAATAAGAAAATGAGGGAATCTTTATCAACCAAACCAAATACGCAAGAGAACTAATCAAAAGATTTGGCATGGAAAACAGCAGAGCATGCAAAACTCCTATGAGCACCTACATCAAACTAAGCACAGATGAACATAGTAAGGTTATGGAATAAAAGTTATATAGAGGTATGATTGGTAGAATTCTCTATCTAATTGCATCTAGGCCTGATATTATGTTTAGTGTGTGCTGCTTATGTGCATGATATCAGTCTAATCCCAAAGAGTCTCACTTGCATACTGTAAAACACATACTTAAATGCCTTAATGGTACTCCCAAGTTAGGACTTGAGTGTCTCAATAGTTCTTCATTTGAGTTAAATGCATTTTCATATGCTGATTTTGTATGGTTTACCTTAGATAGAAAGAACATTCCAGGCACATGCTAATTACTTGGTGAATGTCTAGTGTTTAGGAGTAGCAAGTAGCACAATTCAATTACTCTATTTACAACTGAAGCAGAGTATATAGTTGCAGGTCTTTGTTGTGCTCAAATCCTATGGATGAAGTAATAACTTCTTGATTACAAGGTTATTATAAATCAAGTGGCCATCAAATGTGATAACACTAGTACTATCAACTTGTCTAAGAATCCTATTCAACATTCTAGGAGTAATTTGTAAGGGATCATGTTAATAATGGTGATGTTGTGTTAAAAGTTGTTGATACTAACCATCAATTGGAACATATCTTTATTAAACTTATTTGTGATGAAAGGATGCAATTCATCAAAAGAGAACTTGGGATGATTGATGGAAGTACATTGAGTTAACATTAACAGGTTCTTCTCTTTTACCCTTATTAATTCATGCATATTCTTTGTTGATTGATTGTTGATGTGTTATGTGAAATGACTTTAATTAAAATATTTTGATTCTATAAACTAAAGATTTTTTATTGTGTTTTGTCTTGATCAATTGTCCCTTTCTTAATTAAATTTATGACAATATCATTAAGTTTGATTAATAATTTACATAAACTTAGCTTTGAAATTGTTTGCTTTTTTGAAAATTTTGTTTTAAACTTGGATTTGCTTTGGAAAACATAGCCAACACAATTACTATTGTTCTTCACCCAATGGGCGTTGCGAGCAACAACCATCGTGAATGAAGAACACTTGCTTGAACTAGCTAATGGTCATCTCCAACAGCCATTGTTTTATTCACAACAGTCGTTGAACACTCCCAACTATCATATTTTTTAAAGAAACAAGGAGCTCTTCCCACTCCTATATGTATACCTCCAAAACCCTAAAGTTGTTTTACTTTTGCATTCATTATGCTTCTACTTTCTTTTTCTATATATATCTCTTGGTTTTGCTATTTCATTTGTCTATCATTTGCGTCATTCATTGATACCTCAATAAGTATTTCATTTCACACCAGGTGTAAGATGACCTTCATAACTGGCATTGCAATTTCGCACCAGGCGTGGCACATTGAATCCTTAACAAACATTGCATTTTCACAATAAGCATTGGACCAAATGACTTGATGTGAACAAAACCATCTAAGTCTTGACACAAGCATTAGACTTATACCAACGATCATTGGAAAAGTACTAAGGCATAGCTAGAGTTTCTTGACCTTCCAACGCAAGATGTTCAAATATTCAATAAGCATTGGAATACTTTTCAATAGGCATTGAACCAAAGCTAACAATCGTTGAAACACTATAAAAAATCTTAAAAAATAAAGCCTCAAGTTCATATCCTCATAGGGATTTACAACAGGCATTATCCATATCCCAACAGGAGTTGAAATCTAATTCCAACAGACATTAAAAAGCTCCAACAGTCATTGAAGGAGTTGGTGATAAAAAAATTAAGAAAGGCAGAAAAGGAACATTTAGACAAATCTCTTTCTAACAGCTAGTTCCAACTCATATTTCAATCAAATCAACAGTCATTGAAGTTGTATTTTCATCCAACAACGAGCGTGAAGATTGTCCAGTAGGCATTGAATGACTACTTTATGAAATGGATTGAAAACGTTCCTGCTAACGACTAGTTTCGTGTATTTGCCTATACAAGGACTCTCCCAAAATAGGATTATGTAAAGAAAAAGTGACAAATGGTGAAAAGCAAGTTTATTCTATTATGAATAATTTTTAATAAAAGGGTTGAACGTATGATCTAGCTTCAAGGGAAGATCAATTGTCAAAAGCTTGTATAAGGCATTTTCAAAAACAAAATTGTGGAACAAACTTAAGACATCTCTCAAAGCTCTCTACTAAGTCAAGTATAATTTATGACTATGGCCATCATTGTTTATTGCTTGAGTGAGAGTATTCTTTCTCATCTTTAAATTGTAAATTCTTTAGAAAAATGTTTTGGTTTGTGAGATCTTAGTAGATCTAAACCATTTTGTGAAAGGATTAAGGTAGTACTATTTTAGAAAAGGGTTTAGTAACACCGGGAAGTCTACTTGTAATGGCTTAGTAGTGCCTAAAAGCTATTGGTGTAAAGGTGATTGATAGCACCTGGAATCTATCTTGATAGTGAAGGCTCTAGTCGAAGACTATAGGAGAGGACGTAAGCAAGATTGTGTCGAACCTTTATAAATTGATTGTGTCAATTTATCATTATTTTCATACACAACTTTCTTTGGTTTTTACTTACCAATGCCCTATTCAACCCCCCCTTCTAGGGCACCAAGGAACAACTCTTCCATTCTCCCAAAATTGCACCATGTCAAATCACTTGCATCACACATCAATTCAAATGATAACAATCAATCCAGTTTTGTCATGATAGGTGTGCAAGTGAGTTTCTTTTTCAACATATGAAAAGCATCTAAACAATCATTAATGAAGACAAAAAAAACATCTTCAAGTAAGAGACCATAAATAGGTTTAGAAATTTTTGAAAAATCTTTGATGAAACGCTAATAAAACCCAACATGACTTGGAAAACTCATGATGTCCTTCATAGATATCAAAGGAGGTAATTTTTCTATGACCATGATATTTTCTTGATCCACTTTAATGCCCTTAAATGTTATTTTTATGCCTATGAACAACATAATCACTGACCACAAAATGACATTTTTCCTAAATAAGCACGAAATGGGTTTCTTCACATCTTTCCAATACCCTATCAAAGTTAGTCAAATAAGTATAAAAAAATCATAAAAAATAGAGAAATTATCCATGGATATTTCTATCATTATTTCCAACAGTTTAAAAAATATGGTCGTTATATAGCTTTGGAAGGTGGTTGGTTCATTACATAGCATAAAATGCATATGTTGATACTTAAAAGTACAATTTGGGCATATGAATGTTGCCTTATCTTGAACCTCCATTGCAATATGGATTTGACAATAGCCTGAGTACCCATTTAGGATGCGTAAGGTAGATTCATTGCATCGTCTAAAATGCATATATCAATAAGCAAAAGTACCATATGGGTATGTGAATGTTGTCTTCTCTTGAACCTCCAGTGCTATTTGGATTTGACAATAGCTCGAGTACACATTTAGAAAATAATAATACATACGCCCTTCAAGTCTCTCTAATAATTGGTCAATAAAACGTAAAGGAAAGTTATCCTTACATGTTGCCACATTTAACTTCTTATAATTGATGCACATTCTCAACTTTGTCAAGGTCCTAATAAGGACAAGATCATTATTTTCATTGGTCACAATTATCATCCCCCCATTTGTAGGAATGGCTTGAATCTTACTGAGCCATGGGCTATCTGAAATATGGTGGATTATCCTTATATCTAATAATTTCACCACTTCCTTTCTAACCATATATTTCATATTAGGGTTAAGTGATCTTTGGTTTTCTACGTTGGGTTTGTGATTGTCCCCCATCAAAATTTTATGCATGCAAAGTGTAGGACTAAGCCCCTTAATATTCATTATAGTCCATCCCAAGGCTATAATCCTATTTCTTAACACCTTCAATAATTTTTCGTCTTATATTTGGGTGAGCTCATAAAAGATGATTACTAGGAGTTTATTATTATTCCCTAAAATGCATACCTAATGTGAGGAGGTAAGGGCTTAAGCTTAAGTTGAGAAGCTTTAACAATGGAAGGTGGGATTGTCTCAAGGTATTTATCATAGTCTAAGGGCTCAATAAAAGAATAAGAATAAGGTTTAAAAGTTGGGATACTTAGCTCTATATCTTCTCTTATTCCTTTATTTCCTTTATTTACGATGGCTACCATTTTAAGATCGGCTATCTCTTATTCTTTTTTAAACACTTATTTGGTGCATTCCTCAATAATGTCAATCCTTAAGCATTGATCATCCTTCATTGGCTTTTTTTTATGGCTTTGTACAAATTGAAAACCACTTCTTTACCTCCCACTTATAAGCTAAGTGTTCCCTCTCTAGCATCAATTAAGGCACCACTGGTTAATAGGAAGGGTTGTCCCAATAGCAAAAGAATTTCTTTATCCACATCCATATCAAGAACAGAAAAATCCACTGAGATTATGAACTTGTCTACTTTGATAAGTACATCTTCCACTATCCCTTTTGGATAAATGATTGAGTGATCTACTAGTAGAAGAGACATCTTGGTGAGCTTTATCTTGCCAATACTAATTTTTCAAAAAAAAAAAAAAGACAAAGTCAGTAGATTTATACTAGTGCTTATATCACAAAGAGACTTTTCAAAAGAATCATGACTAATATCATAAGGTATGGTGAAATTCCCTATATCTCATCTTATTTGTAGCAACTTATTAAGGAGGATTACACTACATTCTTTGATCAAAGTAACTCTTTCACATTCCTCTAATTTATTTTTCTTTAAAAGTACATCCTTCATAAACTTTGCATACTTTGGCATTTGGGCAAGCATTTTCATAAATGGTATGTTGATTTTGATCTTTTTGAGGATATCTAAAAAATTTTACAATTTGCTTGTCCACCGAGTTTTGCTTAAGTCTTGAAGGAAAGGAATATGAGATACATATGTTTTTACCTTCTCCTTATGATTGTTCTCTTCGTTTGGGTCTTCTTCTTGGTCTACCTTGCCATTTTCTTTTACTTCTTCCTTTACCTTTTGTTAAAGTTCCTTACCACTCCTTAAGTCGATGGCTTTCACTTAGTCCTTTAGGTTGATTTCAGAATTGTTAGGTAGGGCACCTTAGGATCTATAACTAAGGGCATTAGCTATTTGGCCTACTTGGATCTTAAGTTTATGTATGGAAAATGACTGATTTGGCTGGTTTGGTCTATTTTCGCCTTAAGTCTCTTCATATTGTTCATGCTTAATAGTGTTTGAGGCTATGGATTTTGCTAATAGGTTTTTTAGGTTTCATTTATTTTCTTGAGATTGGCAATTTAGTGGTGGTGGTTGGAAACTAGGTAGTGATCCTTAGTTTTTATGGTTTATAGCATTATTGTTGGACCAAGAGAAATTTAGATGATTATGCCAATGCATGTTATAGGTATTAGAATATGGGTTACAAGGTTAAGAATTAAAGTTTCACACATAATTTACTTACTATTGGTTGAAAGGATTTCCTGCTTAGCAATCAATACTTTTATGCATGCTTTCCCTATAAAATCACACATAACCTGCAAGAAAGTATAAGACACCTCATTATAATTAAAAGCACTCAATTATTTGTGTAGGGATGATGCCTAAGCTTGCAAGGTTTGAAATGCATCCATGTTTTGGATTTTCACTATATTCTTTAGCAATGTCTTTTTGTAGGCTTTGTAATTATTATTTGTCATCATTTCAATCAAATCATAGGTTGCATTTGTCATTTTATCCAATAAAGATCCCTAACTACTGCATTTATCGTGATTTTGTTTGCCTAAAAAGTCCATTCTAAAAGGCATGTACTATTGACCACTTTTGAAATTTGGTGGTTTGGACATCTTCTTAAGAGATCCTTAAATCGTTTCCAAGCTTCATTTAAAGTTTTTGCATATAATTAGCTTAAAGTAGTTATTTTATTTCTAAGTCTATCCATTTATTATGTAGGCAAATATTTAGCCAAGAAGGCTTCAAAGAGTTTGTTTTAGGTTTCAAAGAATTAATCCATGCTTTAGCCTTATCCTTAAAAGTCAATGTGAAAGATGTAGTCTAACTACTTCTGCAAACATCCCATTTTAACTAAATGAATCACAAATCTCTAAGAAGTTAGCAATGTGAGCGTTAGGATCTCTGTCAGATAGGTCATGTAATTAAAGAGTGATGGTAAGCATCATAATGAATGTCAACTTGATCTCAAAGGTAGCAACATTAACAATCAGTCAAATGATAGTCTATTGCAATCCTTCAAAAGGTGATGTGGCAAAGTCTTTTAAGTGTCAATTTCCTTGATTGGTCATCTCTAAAGTTTGTTATTGTTCTCGCCTTCTTTTGTTTAAGGTACATTCAATTTCTAGATCAGGAGGAAATAAGTCTTCTTCGCTTTCTTGATATTGGGTTCTAGTCATGCAACTAAAATAAAAAGACATGGAATAATGATTAGAAATAGAAAATAAAATTTTAGAGTAACATAGAAATAATAACTTAGTACTAAAGCTATCAATCCCTGGCATGAAACCAAAAACATAATGACGAGTGCATGCTATGTGTAAAAACCCTTAAGTTTAAATGCATAGATAATAAGTAATAGGGTGCATTTGTGAATACACATCTTTCTTATAAGGATCAAGTTTTGGTACTAAGTATCTTATGTCTTATATTATATCCAGAATCAATAAAAAATGATAATTAAAGTTGTAACTAGGAGAAGTAAATTAAACACTAATAGTAATGAAAAAAAATCAATTGATGAGAATGGTTAGGGGCTCACCTTCACTTGGTGACCTTTTAATGGCTTCCTCATCCTTGCCTAATTGGTTCATGAATCAAGTGCTACTATCGAGTAAATATGGTGATCAATTAATCCCTTTTAAGTATAGATTGACATACAAGAGCATGTTAAGCTGAAGGTTCGTCAACTCAAAATCTAAACATCATGCAATTGCCTTATAAAATAAGATTCCAAGAATAACAATGGTTTGTTAAGGTTTCTCAGCTCAACAACAAAACAATGGTATTATTAAAGGATAATTTTTATGAATAGCATGTCTCGATTATCAAATTATGGAACTAAGATGATTAATGGCCAGTCAATGAAACATGAAGCACTTAATAATTACTAACACAAATAATGAATGAAACCAAAAAGACTTAGATTAAGAATAACCAAAATAAATTGCATAAGATCCATTTGCATCCCTAGCTTAAAGATATTTAGTTCATAATGGGAAAGAAAGAATAAAAGAAACAATCAAATCCAACCCAAGATTAGCCATGAACTTTTTCTTGATTTCATTGATTGCTTATACCTTTTCTCTTTTTATCTTCTTGAAAACCTTATTGAACATTATTTTCATCCTTAGTTTAATCCCCCATGCCCTTTTTCTAGCTTATTTTTCTCCTTAAATAGTCCACTTTTCACAAATCACTATTAGGTGAAGATTTACTTATAGAAAATATACTTAACAATGTTACTCAATTAGGTCATTTCAAGCTTAATATGATATTTGCTCTTAACAACAAGATGTGGCTAATCATATTTGTTCATCCTCGACTAGGTTACCTTAGGCTTCATCGAGTAGATATTGAGTTAGCAGGGTAGCTCTTAAATTGGCTAATCAATCATTGTACCAAAATCATATCTTTTAATGGATATTTCATTACTAATTCCACACCAACTACTATTATCATATCTAAACAAATTGACATATAAGCACCTAGGTTAAACTCTTCCTTTGTTAGGTGCCTTCCTAAATCATTAAGATTACAATTCTTTTTTCCTTTTGGGTTTCCAAATCTTCAAGCCTTCTATCAATGTTCTAAATATTCAATTATGCTTGATAACTTATTTGAAAATATTTTAAAAATCACCTATCATAATGGATTTTAAAACTTTAATATTGTTAAAATCTTAGGAAACCATTATTCTCATTATATAAGGAGAAAATATAGCTCATGAAAGTGTTACGAATCCTACGAAGTAAGAACATGAAATCATTAGTAACAAAATCATATTTGTTTAATATGTTTAAACTATAAAATGCAATATCAAGTTTCAACACAAAAATCCTTAGAAGTCTCTCCCTTTTTTTTGTTCACTCTTATAACATGTATACATTAGATTTTAGGATCGTTGGGATGTAAATCTAATAAAAAAAAACCATGTCCATTTCATCTCAGAATAATGAGAATAACAAATTAAAAATAAGAGAATTTTCTCGTTGACACCTTAACCTAACCACACCTAAAAGGCACCTAAGCTAAGGCTACCTTGCTTAGTTATGTTAAGGATGCCTATATAGCTAATTTACTTGGTTGTATAACCAACACAAGTTGCTACATAGCCATCTTCATGTAATCTAATTTTGATGCTTTTAAGTCTTTTATATCAAGAATTCAAACTAAAGGATTTAACAATCTTGACCATTATAAGTGATCATGGTGGAGATTTTATTGCAAAGTTTTAAAGTTTTTGTAAAAATAATGTAATTTCATTTATTACCAAAAGGGGTAGTAGAAAGGAAAAATAAGATACTTCAACAGATGACTATAACCATTTTTAATGATTATAATTTATCAAAAAAAATATTTTAAGCAGAAGCCATAAATACCTTTTGCTATACTTTAAATATAGTTCTAGTGATACCTAATTAAGAGAAAACCCCTTATGAGCTACAAAACTAAAGGAAACCAACAAATGAATACCTTTTAGTTTTTAGTTATAAGTGTTTCATTTTGAACATTAAAGACAACCATGTAAAACTTGATTCCAAATTTGATGAAGGAATCTTCATAGGTTACTTACCTCTAGTAGAGGATATGGGGTCATCAATAAAAGAACACTTATTATTGAAGAGTCAATGCATGTTATTTTTTTTATGGTCTAATGCATGAGCTGGTTATAGAAAAAGATAAGGAGATGGATGACAAGCAAAAGGTTAAATATAACCTCATACATCTCCAATTGTAAATCAGATGGTCCAATAGTTAGAGAAAGACTAGTTATACAAAAAAGATCATCTTAAAATTTAAATTATTGGTGATCCATGAAAAAGGATATTGACTAGATCCTCTCCAATCTTGCATTTATTTCTCTTATTAAGCCTAAGAAACTATTAAAGATGAGGATTAGTTACTTGTTATGTAGAAAGAGCTCAATCAATTATAAAGAAATAAGGTTTAGGCCTTGGTTCTAGGACCAAATAACCACTTCATCATTATAACTAAGTGGTATTTAAAAATAAGCTATATGAGCTTATTTATATCATCTTAGAGCTATCTAGGAACAATGCTATGTTGGTAGCAAAATGTTACAACTAATAGGAACATATTCATTATGATGAAATCTTTACCTTTGTTGTAAGGCTAAAACTAATTAGGATTTTATTTGTATTTGTAGCATTCGTGGATTTCAAACTTTTTCAAATGGATGTTAAAAGTGCATTCATAAATATATTAATAAAGGAGGAAGTTTAGGTGGAATAACCGCGTATTCTGAAAATCATGAATTTCCAAACTCATCAAAACCTTATATGATTGGTATGATAAGTAATTTTTTGCTAGAGAAAGGTTTCTCAAAAGGATAAGTGGACACCACACTTTTTACCAAGAAGCACTATGAGATATTTTGATTGTTTAAATATATGTAGATGATATCATATTTAGTGCTACTAAGCAAAATGTCAGAATTGCTCCAAAGTTAGGCAAAGTGAATTTGTGATGAGCATGATAGGAAAACTCAAAATCTTCCTTAGGTTACAGATCAAACAAGGAGTAGAGGGAATCTTCATCGATCAAGCCAAATATATAGAGGACTTACTCAAAAGATTTAGCATGAACACAAACGAACCATGAAATACGCTAATGAGCACAACATTAAGCTAGACATGAATGAGAATAGTTAGGCAGTAGATCAAAAATTGTATAAAGATATGATTCGAAGCCTTCTATACCTCAGTGCTTTTGGGCTAGATACAGTGTTTATATGCTAGATATCAATCTAATCCTAAGGAATCACAATTGCATGTTATCAAACATACTCTAAAGGATCATCATTCAATCTTAAAGCATGCTCAGATTCTAATTTTACTAGATGTACCTTAGATAGTAAAAGTACTTCATGAACATGTTAATTACTAAAAGAATCCTTAGTTTCTTAAAGTAACAAAAAGTAAAAGCCCTCAGTTGCCTTATCAGTAGTTGAGCAAAATATGTGTAATGTCCCATCTACAAATCATTCTTAAAGCATGTGCATTAACTCATTCATAAAGCATGTGCATTAACTCATTCATAAAGCATGGAGTACTAAAGTCATATAACATCATTAAAACTCTTTCATGACATCCCATTATTATTAAAAGACACCCTTCTTCAATGTTTTGAACATTTTATATATTTTATGCTACAACATGGTAACTATATATAGTAAACATACATGGCTAAAAAAACAAAACACTAAAATATTGCATACCAGCCTAACCTCAATGAAATTATTAGACAGCAAAATGTAAACTAGATGTAATCTTTAGTATACTTTTCCTAAAATAAAATTTAAAGCAAATGAATGTGTTTGCATACTCAGTAAGTAAATAATCAAGGATACTTATATCACAAATAGTATAACAAGCATTTACATATAAATAACCCATTGTCTATCCATTCACATTATAAAGAATTTCAAATCTTTGTTGCCACACATGTTATGGGATGTCATTGCTAGACAGGCCATAAAACATCATTGCCACATAAGCTATCAAATGTTATTGTCAAACAGACTATCATATATTATTACCACACAAGCTATCATATATTATTACCACACAAGCTATAAAATATCATTGTCAGACAGTCTGTTATATATCATCACCACGTAGGCCAAAAAAATGTTATTACTTTCCTAGACAATAGCAAATAATAATTCCTTAGCAATTTATTTATAAATTCAACAAAATTTTGGCAATATAATTACTAATAACAACACCCATCAACCTTGACAAATATTATCCCAATATACTTTCATTCTCAAGCCATAATTTATCAACATCTCATAAAAATAAATAATTCTAATGTCTAACAATCCTTTCATTCATGTATTCATCGACATCATCCTATTAAATAAGATTTCAATCCATAGAATTGAAGTTCATAGATTTAACCAATCACATGTTTAAGTACCATTTGCTATTTACTTACCTCTTCCTTCAATTAAGCCATAGATTGTCCTAGCTTATTCCAAATATTATTTTCAAACCTATGAGGACCTATTTCAATACACCAAATCAATTCATGATAATAAAGTAAGATTTTTCATCTTGTTATGCAAATATACTCTAGTAAAATATCATGACCTTGGTGGATTGTTTCTATAATTACTTTTGACTTACAAATCGAAATAACCTTATTATTTTTTTAGTTAAAATAGACATATATGGGTGCAACCTATCAACAAATTCAATCTAAATATGCATTACATAATTTATAGTGAATTTTGTAAGTTTTCCCTGTTCCTAGTGAAATTATATGCTAAAACAGTCCCATGAACTTAGTCATATCTAAAAACATAAAAGTCCAATTGAAAAACTGATTTAAGGATAATTATTTACCATCTAAATTAATTTTTTTTTTTTTTATATTTTACATATGCTCTAATTTAGCTTTTAAGGATGTCAAAAGAAATAATCAATCTCAGACTTTGTATTCTTGAGCAAGTTTAGGATCAACCCCAATCAAGGAGCCATATCTCATCACACACAAATTATTAAGCAAAACTACTTTGCATTCACTTAGATAATAAATAACGGTATAAATTTAACTATTTGTACTTCACCTAATTTGTAACATCCCTATTCCGATTCATTGGCATTATCACATGAATATATTCATTGCACAAATGATATGAAATCTCACATGAACATATGCATAGGATAAATAATTATTTAGACATGTGAATTGTAAAAACACGATAATGATAATGACACCATTGCATTGGGATACTTGAACATATATGCAATGTTTGCATAGTTATATGACAAATTATTTCATGTTGTGTGCTTATTATAGCATCATAAATAATGGTGTTTTAGAGCTTAATTAAAAGTATAAGGAGCATCTAGGAATTAGAAGATGGATGGAAGTGCTTAAGGAGTGAAGAAGAGGGACTAAAAGAGGAAAAGTGACCTTCCAACCAATGGAAATGAAACACCATGATTTTATATTATTATAATAATTTTATATCTGCTAATTAGGGTCAGAATTGAGGGGTAAATCATGGAATACACCAGAAACAAAGAGAGAGCAAAGGAAAGAAGAAGAAGAAGAAGAAGAGGAAGAACAAGAAGAAGAGAGGGAGAAGAGTGAGCTGCCTAAGGTTTTCCAATTTTGAGACAGTAGGTAAGTAATTTATCTTATTCTCAACTGAAATTAACCTCTCATGACATGTTAATCATGCATGGTTAGTGAGAATTATGGAGTAATTGTGGTAGAGCTTTTGGATGGAAGTTATAAACCAATAGAACAAGAGCTGATTCTGTTGATTTTGCTGTTAGAGCAGAAGTTTGTACCCATGATTTCGTAACTCTAGAAAAGGAATTGGGGAAAGTGCAAAACATCAAAGTTATAGCCTTATGTCTTATATAAATTCACATAAAACAATTTTACTTGATTATGTGTGTGTGTAGAGATATGGCTCCTTCATCAGGACTGGTTCAAAAAAAAACCAAGATGATCTCAGTCTTCAGTTTTATTATATTTTGATGGCTTTATGTTCTGATTTTGACAAAGTGTAAAGCATAAAATTTGTAGGATTATGCCCTCTATAAACACCTGTAAACCAGTTTTGATTGATTTGCTGTGTGGGAAGAGTTATAGCTCATTGGTTGGGACTGACTCTGTACCTGGATGACACACCACCTTTCTTTTAATTCGGTTTTCCAAGAATTTGATGACCGTAGACTCAGAATTTGATGATGGTAAAAACTTGAAAGTTGTATATTTATGTCTGATCTACATACCTGTGAAATATTGTTGCCAAATCCAACATGGTTGCTGAGATATTGTCCCTTTATCATGGCTGGTTGTCAACATGTTATGAACCTACTTGCCCCAAGATTGGTCTTTTGTTTTGGTGATGTTATAGACTGAACTGGATAATGAGTAAAACATGAAAAATGTTCATTTATATGTTTTGTAACTGATGGTATAATATTATTGCAATTAGATTTGTACAATTTGAGATATGACCAAGAGAGTAAGACCTACTCAAACTGAGATGACACTGCAATAGGGCATAACTTAAAAATTCACCACATTTTATGTGTATATGATATTAGCCTGAAATTTGAATATGTTGTCCCATTATATGTCTAGTTATTTTGAAAAAAATAATCAAGCCAGTTGGATAACTATATTAGGAGTTATTGTTGTGACCGTGTAGCAAGCTCAGGCTGCCATATAAGGAAAATATGTATAAACACTAGGTACACTTGCATGAATCATGCCATAACTGCATACCAAGTATTCATAATCATTTTGATATACTTATGCCCATGTATGTATCAAATCTTAGGATCTCAATACTTTGAAGAAGCCCTACCATAAAGGTCGGTAACATCAAAAGGTAAGTAGAAATAATAATTGGATTCAATGGGTGTATGTGATAATTATATGATATGATTATACTCTATTACATGTATATATGATTGAATTGTTACATGTT
>CATIWR010680201.1:0-25597 GCA_949677035.1 Omphalea diandra | reverse complement strand
AACTCCTTTGTCCTCTTTGAGAGCATTGCTAGCTCCTCTTCTTCCTTGTCACTTTCTTCATCACTTGAGGTGATCTCTACCTCCTTCTTTTTTGTTAAAGCTTTAAGAGCTATGGTTTTTCTTTCTTTCTTCGATTTGTCTCCTTGGCCTCTTAGCCTCTTTATTTGTTCATCTTTTTGTAAGGCCAACTCATGAGTTAAGAGTTTACCTATCAACACATCAGTTGGAACCTTTCTAATCTCCGGATTGGACCCTTGTATGCTGCAAAGTCTAGCACCAAATTTATCTAGAGGAAGAGTTTTAAGAATTTTTATGTTTACCTCATAGATAGTGAGAGCTCTTCCAAATTTCTTCGTGTTGGTGACAATGGACAAGAGCCTATTTGTCATTTTTGTGATGCTCTCATTGTCCTTCATCATGAAGAGTTCCCATTCGGTGACATACATCTCCAAGCGGCTTGATTTGACTAGAGTTGTGCCTTCATGATAGTTTTCTAGAGTCTTTCAAATGACATGTGCAGTTTGACAATGTTGCACTCTTCCAATCTCTTCTCTAAAGAGTGAGCTTAGAGGAATGACCATTGCTCTCTTGTTCTTGCCATTTGATCTCCGGTGAGCTTTAACTCATTCTTCCCTTGGGATTAAGTCTTCATTACCATCCATAACTCTGGTGGGTGGCTTTCATTCCTTGATGATCACATCCCAAAGGTTCACCACATCTATGTCAAGATAGATCTCCATCTTATACTTCTAATGAGTATAGTTTGTTTCATCAAAGTATGGCTTGAGTTGTGAGTGGATTCCCTCTTGTGCCATGATCTTTGTTCACCCAATAAAGGTTTGATTGTGAAGTGAGGCTCTGATACCACTTATTAGCCCTAGGCACCAAGAAAGAGAGGGGGGGGGGGTGAGAGGGGAAGGGGGGTTGAATTGGTGTATAAAAATTAAAATTGAAAAGAGAGAGAAGAAATGAGATGAGAGAAAATACAAGATTTATAATAGTTCGGGTATAACCAACCCTACGTCCACTCCCCAATTCTTAAAAATTGGATATTCCACTATCTTTTAAAGGTGTTTTCAAGCTTACACCAAACTTTTACACTTGTGTTTTGAAGGCTCACACAATAACTTATACACTTGTGTTTTGAGGCTCACACAATAACCTTTACAACTTGTGTTTTAACAGGCTCACACAATAATCTATCTTAGTGTTTTGATAGGCTCACACTATAACCTATTACACTTGGTGTTTATACTCATACCCAACAATGACTTAAAGAATAGAAAAGAATGAGTAGCAAAATTGCAAGAGTTTGGGTACAAAGTTATTAAATCTCTTGCGTTTACATCTGTTTGGTAAGGTATTTATAGTCTGTACCTACCAAAGAGACGTTGCAATAAAACTGGTACAAAATCATCAAAGTGTGCTAGACAGATTTTCGCATTAAATGTTTGACAGTTATGAATCGTTACTACTCATTCGCGGTTGCGAATTCCAAATTCCATAAGGGAAACCCCGTTTGTGTCTAACGGCTAGTCCACGTAGCAGCTTCTGATTAGTTCACCAAAAAAATATAGTCATTGTCTTTTACCTACTCTCAAAAGTAGCAATCGCGATCTTTCTTGTACAGAACGCAACTGAGGATGTGAATTCATCTACCAAAAGTGTTCATATTCTTCTTTTGGGTTCGCGGTCGCTACCAATAAGTTTCCATCGCGATTTTTGACTTTCAATGGTTACCTGAGACACTTGTCAAGTTGTGATTGTGGACTTGATTACATCTTGAGTTACTTCGAAATTTGTGGTCGCGACTAAGGCAAGCTTTATACCTCGAATTTGTCTATCACTTTTGGAGTTCTTCTTTTGGATGATTCGCGAACGAGAATGATTCTGCGATTTTGTCTATCTGAGTTTCTAGCAAGTCTTTTAATGAATCGCGGTCGTGAACCTTAAATTGCGGTCACGATTTAGAAGTCACTATACATTCTTTGAAGACTTCGATCTCTATCCAACTTCAAACTTAAAGACTAAGACAAAAACTTCAAACCAACACTAAATAGAAACATTAGAAATTATTAATTCTCTTTGTCAAGATCAAAAGAGGTCCAAGACTTAGGGTTAACTACCCTAGTCCAACATTTAGCTTTGTATGATCATAGTTATTTATAATACTACTTTTGTATGTGAATTTTTGTGATTTGATTTTTTATTTATAATTTGATAGCTATTTGAGTGAGTTTTAATTTTTAAACTGGTATTTGTATTTAATTATCTATAATTGATTATCTATTACCATTGGTTGCTATGTGAACTGTCACAATGATAGGATTGTGCACTATTTGCTATCATGCATTATGACTCGTTGAGTATTACATTAGACATTGATGGTGATGCGAAGAATGTGATATGTATCTGAATATCGGTTAACAAGGATGTGATATGTATCTGAATATTTGTTAATGCATTTATCATATGAGTTTTTGGTGATATAGACTATCATTATTCTAATTAATGTATCGAAAAGATTAAATTTGAAATATTTGTGGTTAAATAAATAAATGTAGATTTTTAATTCTTTTATTGGTTTAAATGTTTAAAATAAATTTCAATTATTAAAATAGCATATTTTAAAATATAAAATTATTGCAAAATTATTCAAATGTTTATCTATTGTTATTTTGTTATGTGTTATCATTATTATTTATTGAGTGTTAGCTCAACTATATTTTTTTTTATCATTAAATATTTATCGTGATCCGAGTTTTAGTCTACCTTTTTATGAGATTATTTTACTTGCTTAATATTTCTTAGGTATGTCCAAATTTTATTCTCTTGGACTACTTTTGAAATTATTATTTTGAACTATTGTGTTTGATTATATATTCTATAAAAACTCTGCAATTTATTTTTTAGATTTTTTGTTATTTATTTAGATTATTATTAGATATATGAAAATTATCTTATTTAAGTTAATAATTATTGATTTCTTATAGCTTTTCTTAAAAATTTTTATATAGATTTGCATAAATTAATATAATATTAATTTATTAGCCAATCACGATTCTGAATTAAATTATGGCACTCCATCCTAAAATCGTGCCAATTTTGTGATGAAATTTGGGACAATATTAAAATTCATTGCTAATATCTATACATTTAATCATTTAATTAGTAACAAAAAATTTTTATCACTTATATTTTTATAGTGTACATGTTATATCCAACGTTACGTGAAAACTCTAACAAGTGCAATTAAACAAGAAGGGATGGCAGCCTGGTAATTATCGATGTTTTTAAAAATAAAATCAATAATTGATTTGATTAGATTAGATTAGATTGATTTTTAATTTTTTTTATTTTAATTATTATAAATATATTTTAATATTTTAATATCTTTTATAATTTTTTAAAATAATTTTAATAATATTTTTTAAATTTTATTTATTATTAAATTAATTGAATTGATATTTAATCAATTGATTGATTTATTAATTAATTTTAAAAATATTAATAACCATTAAATAATACATATGTTTTTTTTGTTGTATCAGCGGAGGCACCCCTTAAGAATACACACACAGTCTGCTGTACATAACACCTGTCATATCCTGTTGAAGCCGTGGCAGAATGCCCGAAGCAAGGACGTCAAAATAATGTTTTCCACTGAAAATTCAATGCTAAAATTTGCCATCCAATCTGCATTTGTCTCTTGGTGTTTGTGAGTCGCTATTTTGAGCACGCGTTCCATTATTAGCAGTCTACATTGTACGAAAAATATCATTTTTATAGTTTCCGTTTGCTCGCAGCATAGTTAAACAGCGAATGTCTCAAAAAAAGCAATAATAAAATACAAAAAGAGACACAAACGACATTGTACCAAAAAAAAGAACATGAAACGACACTAACCAAACCTCCAAAAAATTCAAATGCCATCCCACCCTAACAACCAACCCATCTGCGCAAAACCCAAAGCTTCTCCGTTTTCCATACTGATCACACTCACTTTACTTCCTTTCTCTCCTACTGTAACTCCCATGGCTACAACTCAAGTCTACTTTCAAACTAGTTTCCTATCTCCTCTCAAAATCTCCAAATGCACCATCTGGAAACCCACAACCAGTCTTACCATCGTTTCCTCCTCCCTTTCAGGCCGCAAGCTACGCGCCGCCGTCATCGGGAGCGGACCTGCTGGCTCCTCGGCCGCTGAAGCCCTTGCCGCTGGCGGGATCGAAACCTTCCTTTTCGAGCGTAATACTTCCATAGCCAAACCCTGCGGCGGCGCCATTCCTTTGTGCATGATTGGCGAGTTCCTCCATCCCTCTCCACCTAAGCGACCGCCACGTCACCCAGATGAAAATAATCTCCCCTTCTAATCTCACCGTCGACTTCGGGTCCAAAACGCTCAAGTCTCAGGAGTCCATCCCCATGCTCCGCCGCGAAGTACTGGATTCCTTCCTCCGCTCCCGAGCCCAATCTAACGGCGCTCATTTGATCCCCGCACTCGTCACGCATCTCGACATCCCTTCCTCCCCAGCCCATCCTTACATCATCCACCACACCATCAACAACACCAAACGCACCCTAGCCGTTGACGTCAGCATCAGAGCAGACGGAGCCAACAGCCGAGTCGCCAAGTCGATAAACGCCGGAAATTACACTTGTGCCATGGCGTTCCAAGAGCGAATCAGATTACCCGACGACAAAATGGAGTACTACCAAAATCTCGCAGAGATGTACGTAGGCGATGACGTGTCTCCCGATTTTTACGCGTGGGTGTTCCCTAAATGCGGCCACGTGGCAGTCGGCACAGGCACATTGTGCAAAAAACCAGACGTCAAACTATACCAGAGAGGGACAAGAGAAAGGGTTAAGCACAAGATCGACGGTGGAAAAGTGATAAAAGTGGAGGCCCACCAATAACAGAGCACCCGCGGCCGAGACGGGTACGAGGGAGGGTGGCGCTGGTGGGGGACGCGGCGGGGTACGTGACCAAGTGTTCAGGTGAAGGAATATACTTCGCGGCGAAGTCGGGGAGGATGTGTGGAGAGGCGATCGTGAAGGCTTCGGAGGGAGGGGAGAAGATGGTGTGGGAGGAGGACTTGAAGAGGGAGTATTTGAGAGAGTGGGATAGGAAGTATTTGAGTACGTTTAGGTTCTTGGATTTGTTGCAGAGGGTGTTTTACGGGAGTAATGTGGGGAGAGAAGCGTTGGTTGAGCTATGCGGGGATGAGTATGTGCAGAGAATGACGTTTGACAGTTATTTGTATAAGAGATTGGCTAGTGGGGATAGATGGTAGGATGTGAAGATGGTTTTGAGTAGTATTGGAAGTTTGGTGAGGTTTGGGATTGTGGGGAGGGAGATGGAGCGTTCGAAAGTTTAGGCAAAGGAAGGTAATTGGCTGTACTTGTTATTCTGACTTTTCGATTTTATTTTTCCTGGGTTCTTTTTTTGAGCTATGCAATTGGAGATTTGGTAATGTGGCATTATGCATTAACCAGTTTCGATTAATGATTAGTATTTTGGGAATATCATTATGTAAAGTTTTGGTTAATGATTTGATAATGTGCCATTATGTATGAACCACTTTTGGTTAATGATTTTTTTTTTTTTTTTTTTTTTTTTTTTTATGTGCGTGATCGAAGGGCAGCAGACAAGCTAGAGTTTTCAATTCGCTTCTTCTCTATATTGCTTCATGTTTATGTTTCCTGGATACTGGCAGGAGTGTAGTTTTGAGTTCATTTTTCTTCTAGAAGAATGCTACTTCCTTGATGAGATGTTTCACATGTTAAATGTTGAAGTTGACTTTCCAACGATAAATAACTAAAGCAGCCATCTTCCTGCAGGGAGCCTTTTCTAGGTTGTCTTGCGACCGCTGAATTATAAAATAACCTGATCTGGATGAAATTGATGTGATCATGTAGAATTCGGAGAAAAAGTGTCCATGCTAGTGTTAGCTGTAAAACTACGTTCTTGAAATCCTCGGAGGTGATACACACAAAACCACTGGGATAGTTGAACTCGGTGGCACATTGCAGGTTCTTTTCTCTGTAAGCCAGCGAAGTTTAAAATTGTCGAATTACGTGCATGCCATAGTACCTTGCACACCATGCAACTCAAATGGAAAATCTAAAAGTTGCTTTGTTGAACTTTTGATGCATGGTTTCTATAGTGCTTGAGTTTTTAGATCTGCCAGCATCTTTTTATCCCAGAAGAGGCCCACTTGACTTGAGAATGGAGATGGTGAATTCAACTTTACGTGATAAAATTTGGGTTGGATAATTTTCTAGCCTTCTTTTCCCCATTGGTGTCCACTCGAGTGCATAAATTTAATGCCATAGCATGAGCATTAAGTGATAATTGGTGCATCTGTATGTAGCGTCATACCTGAATGTGTTTACTACTGCTCTTTGGATATATGCTATCCTAAATAGAAATCTAAACCATGTAATCACATATGCAGGTTACTTTTGCTTCAAGAGACGTAGCAGGACTATCTTTAAGAATAATCAAATTGGCCAGATCTACTAACAATTCAGCCAGGCGTTTCCCTTGTATTTCCCGTTGCTAGCTGATGCTCAACATAGATCTTCATCTCTTGTCCTTTATTTCTGATCAATATTTGAAATTTTACCGCAGATATCAAATTTCATTGTGCTGTAAATTAATAGCTAATAAATTTCTTATACTTTTGCTTTAGCAAGAATGAAATGTCTTCACATCTGCTGTTGGGTGCTATTGGTGAAGCCTAGAATCATTTCGCATGGTTTAATGGACATGATGGAAAATGAAACCGTGAAATCAACAGAACGATTACCAACTCGAAGGTCGTTATTTGTTTTCACTATGACATGGGAACCAGAAATCCATCAATAATTAATAGATCGAGGGCGTGATATTGCGCAATTTCCACATGGTAATACAATGCAGCCATTTATAGGGGAATCAAGTAGAAAAAAGGGGAAAAAACCAACTGACGATGGAAGACAATCATCCAGTGGGAACAATAACAGAATTAATTGTAGGAGGATCCTTGTTTTAGGGGTCCATTTAGTTAATAAAGAAGGAAAAGATGTTTATGTTTCCTCTAATTTTTTTTTTTTTTTTATATATTAGGCCAAACATATTTATGTGTTTCATCTAACGGTTTAATGCTCTGACTAAATAACTGATTCTGGTGTGGAAACGCACTCTTAAAGGTAATATGATGAATGACTCATGAATGCATTGCATGGTGTTAGGGGTGAGCACGGTTGGAAATTTGAGGATTTGAAAATTTCTAGAATCAGATAGAAATTTTAGAGAATTTGAATATAGACATTCAGTACTGTCTCAAATTCTTATTGAGGTTCAGTGCGGTTCTTTATAAATTTAGGACAAGACGATTTAGTTCAATTTGGCACCAATTCAGGTATTGCATTATTTCAATGTACTTAAATTAAACTTCACATTTTTATAAACTAAAATAAAATTAATTTTATGTTGGACTACTATAAAGCCATTGGTTTATCAAAATTCATAAGGGTGACGTAATAGTTGAGACTGCGATTTGATGGAGCTATATTTCCTTGTTAAACAGAAAGATTCGCGGTGGCAATCGTGTCATAGAGAAAAATATTTCGCTATTGCAACTTGTGTCTGGCTCGAAGAACATCACGACTATATTTCTTGGAAGACCAATGAAAATGTGCCTCGTGGACTAGTCGTTAGACAAATGAGATTCTCCACCGCGATTCCAACAATTTTTGTGCTTGAAATGAAATCACAACCGTGAAATCCGTCTGAAAGACATTTAATGCAAGATCTGTCTAACACAACTCAAAGATTTAAACATAGTTTGTTTGTAACATCACTTTAGCGGTTATTGTAAATAATGAGAAGAAGAAAAGAGTTTGAAGAATTTTGGAAAATATGTGTATTTGATAAAGGCAGATAACTATGTTTATATACAGACCTACTTTTCTTGTATACAAGTTTATAATTAGGCCAAAATGTAAGGTAATTATCAAGTCTATAATTAAGATAAATCAAGCCTATAATTGAGCTAAAATTAAGATAATTGCTATAATTAGAAGATAAACACTAAATAAGGAATTTATAGTACAAGACATAAAAATTTTCATATCAGTAACAAGTATTACAAGAGTTATTGTCTTCAATAAACTTTTTATGTTGTATTTATATGAAATAATAATAAGTTTAGACATATTTTATTATATGTTAAAAAATATTTTGTTATTTATAATATATTAAAATAACATAATCATTCCTAAAATATTTATAAATTAACACATTATTTTTTTATTGTAAAACAATATAAAAAAGTACATATTTATTTTTATAACAAAATAAATTGAACTAAAATATACAATTATCAAATAAAACATAAAATTTAAAACTATTATTTAAATTTAAAATAGGAAACAATGAGTAAAATGCTACAATATATCATATTATTATGTTAAAGAAAATATTGTTTGACAATTGTACAAATTCAAAATTTTTTTTACCTTTTTGAAGAAAATATTATTATTAACCCCTTCATCCTTATTTTTATACACAATTAGACTATAATTCAACTATTTCTTAAAAATATTACATAATTTAATTTGCTAACTAACTCTTATTACAAAAGGAAAAATATTAGACACTTTAGATTGTTTCGTGTAAAATGACTTGAGAAAAGAAAAATAAATTTTCATTAATGTTTTTTAAAAACAAACAATAATTAAAGCTAAAAACAAACAAAATAATTAAAGCAACAAAACACATTATAATGATAGAAACAAACAATAATTTAACATCAACTAAGAATTGATTAACTAAAAAGAGACTTTTTGTCCTTGTGATGGTTCAATTTAAGCAATATTTTAAAATTTGAATTGATTGATTGAATCAATTAAATCGAGAATCAACAGTGATTAGTTTGATTAATTTTGAATCAATTTTCAATATTTTCATTTGTAATTATTATAAATATATTTCTGCATTTTGCATAATTTTTCTGATTTTTAAAAGTATTTTAATGATAATTTTTAGATTTTGTTTATTATTAAATTAATTAAATCAAATTAGTTGAACTAATGCAATCAATTAAATCATAAACTGATCAGGTAATCGATTCACTAACCATTTCGATTTTAAAAACATTAGATTTAAGTCTTGAGATCTATCTTAAAAGCTCAAATTTCTTTTATTTAATTGAAAATATTTTGTTTGCATTAAGTATTTATACATCAACATTTATATAAAAATAAGACTCATTATAAAACTGAGATTCATCTTGCCTGAGTTTTAATGCACTTACGTTCACTGAAGTCAAAAATTGCTCTATTGAACAAGAGCAAAATTGGCATAATTCAATAAAAATTTTGTGGAATATTACTTATTTGCAAGAGAAAAAAAGAAAAAAAGAACTTTGGTAATGTTAATTATTTTGCTTGTAGAGGATTTTGTTTTACTTGTCTTTATATTGAACTAGAGCTTTATGTTAGCTTTTATAGTATTGACTTGAGCAAGATTGAACAAATCAATTAAACAATTTTCAGTTTGATCAATTTAATTGTTTTACTAAATAGATTAATCCTTAAAAATATAAATAATATTTAAAAATTAATAATAAAATATAATATAATAATGAAAAACATTTTTAACGTTTAACTTTAAATAAAATAATATAATGCATAAAAATTTTTAATTTTTTTTATAAAATAACAATTCTAAATTGCACTAATTTGATTAAATTGTCGAGTTTTAATCAATTTTCTTGATTTTAATCAATTTTTTTTCTGATTTTAACTGATATTTTTGCTCACAATTTTTTATTTTTTTAAAAATCTCTAATCGAATTGAATACATTAATCGATTTTCAATTTTATCAATTCGACTGACAAGTCTAATTCTAAAAATGTTGTAACTGACATAACTAACTTATTGAAGCATAATATGAAGATAAAAGACGCACAAAACTCAAACTAAAGATTAAATGAGAGATGAAATGCAAAACCAAACTTAGAAGTAAACAGGTTTATCATTCTAAACATGCATCCAAACCAAAGGTTAATAGTTATCAATAAGGCTCCTGTCCTTTGCAGGGATAGAAATCTAATTAGAGATTAGATTGCACAGAAACTTCACCAGGAAACTTCACTAGGCTGACATTTTCCCATTTCGGAAACATTTTATTTTTGAAATTTCTTAGAAACATTTTAGACACATTTCCATAATATAGTAAAATTGAAAACCTGTTTTCAATTCGGAAATACATTTCCTAAACGAAAAAAAAATAAGAAAAAACATTTATAACCAATTAAGAATAAAAAGGCTTATTAAATTCCTAAATAAGAAAATAATATCAAAATAAAATTTAAAAGCTGTCAAATTCCTCTCTCTCTCTCTCTCGCTATATATATATATATATATTCTATTTATGATTTGCTTCAATAATTATTAAAAATAATATATATGTATAAAAATATTATTTATAAATGCACCTTTATATTTTTTATATTTGTGTGTTTTCTCCACATTTTGTTTTCTATATTTTTTAAAAATGTTGTTTCTCCTTGTTTGTTTTCCCCTTTCTCGCTTCCCCATTTCCGTTTCCGTGCAATATAGATAAAAGATGAATAATATTTCCCAGAAATGTGGCGAATACGCTCCACTGATCTCAGGCAAAAAAAAATTAAAAAAAAAAAGATAAAAGTGGAAAAGATATTGCCTGGAGCAGACCAGCATGCACATGCCTAACTTTCGGTTAATGAAGAGTTCATTTAAAAAAAAAAAAAAATCTGCAGTTTTAGCTTTCCTAATTTCCAAAAGAAGGCAAGCCCCAATAACTTGGATTGAAATCCAATAGAGGCCTCAAAACTTGATCTGCATTGTCATGATAAGCGCTATCTAGCCTTGGATCTGGAACCATTACTACATGCCTGAATGATGCATGCAAAGAAAAATTAGTGCCCGAGCAACTTCTCCGATGTCAAAATATCTTCCCAGGACAGATAAGTATACTTTGTCAAAGTCTCATAGTTTCCCATATATAACACAACAGAACATGCGTAAGTTATAATGAGTTGGATAACATCAGCCATTTACATAACCCGCCTAAATCTTGCTAGTTTCCTTTCTCATTTTTTATAATATTAGATAAAATGTAGATAAATTTAAATTTGACTAATCATATTCTTTTGTTTCAAAACTATTGGGCCTCCACGTCCTTTGCACATGTTGTAGATCTGAAGAATATTTTTATAAAATTTTTGTAGTATGTTTGTGAAAGATATGAAATGAATTAGTGCTTTAAATATTCAAAATCAAAAGATATGACTATAATTAATACATAAGGTTATTAATATGTCATAGTTGTGAAATACTAATTATGATTAGTCAAATTAGTATTTATAGCTCATACCCACTAAAAAGACGTTAGCCAATGAAGCTCATTAAATCTCCAAAACATGTCAGCCAGATTCTGCATTGATTGCATAATAGGCGGGAGTCGCGGTTGCTACTAAAAATTCACGGTCGCGACATTCCAATTTCTATGCGGGAGCCAAAAATTGAGGTGGAAAATCTCATTTGTGTCTAACAGCTAGTCCACGTGTCACATTTTCATTAGTCTATTAGAAAAATATAGTCATTGCTTTCTAATTGCCTACAAACTTCGCGGTCGCTATCAGTCCTTGTACAGGGCGCGACTGAGACGCAAATTCTTCTGTTTGAAGGAGAATTTTCATATTCATGAATCGCAGTCACTACCAACAATGTCACCCTCGCGAATTTTGTTTTTCAACGGATACCTGAGACACTTGGCATGTTGTGGTTGTGGACTTAGTTCTCTCTTCAATCACTATGAAATTCGTGGTTGCTACCAAGATGCGACAAAGATTGTGAATTCGTCTGTGACTATGACACTGCTATCTTTGGATGAGTCGCGACAGTGATGATGCCAACGAATTTGTCTAGCCTAGTTTCACTTTGTTCTTGAGCTAAGTTGCGGTCGTGAATTAAAAGTTGCTGACCGCGAATTTGGATGAACTTTGTCTTCTTGAAGATTATGAACTTCATCCAACTTTCAATTGAAAGATTAACTTAATTCTGCAAAATAACACTTAATGGAAACATTAGGATTGATCAATCTCAGGATCAAAAGAGATCCAAGATTTAGGATTAACCATCCTAGTCCAACAAAAGGTATTATTAGAAACATAAAAGTAACACTTGTAAATATTAAATCACCCATTTCTCTTTTATATACGTATAGATATATCAGCCTACTCACTTTATAGTCCTATTTATTTCAAAGTTTGTGTATTCAATTAATACTTAATTATAGACTTTTTTAAGTAAATGAGGTTTACAGAGTTTATAGATTTTTTTAATTATTTTTATGAAATTTATAAATGACTTTCTTTATTTTCAAAGTCTACAAAAGTCATGAGAATATGATTTTTATGAAATTTATGATATAAGACTTTATGTTCAAAATCTACAAAAATTATGAGAAATCTTGAGAGAATATAAAAGAAATTTTAGATGTTTTATCCTAAAAAGTTATCCAAAATTTATTAATTTTAAAAGTTAAAGACTTTTTGAATATTAGTAAATTTTTATGGATTTTATAAAAGTTATAATTGAATACAGTCGGATTTTGATAGAGTTAAAAAGTCTTGAAAAATGTTTATTAAATACCCCTTGATTTTCACAGACTTTTTTAAAATCTTTAAAAATTTTTATTCAATACTTCTTGACTTTTAAAAAAATTTTAAAAATCATAATTAAATACTCCTAAATTTTTAAAGTCCATAAAAATTTTTAATTCTCTTTATTCAGTACACCCTACTAAATTACCTAGACCAAGAATCACACTAAAGAAACAATGAAATATGTAGGAAAGGAAGTAAAAATAGTAACTATGACAGATAAATCATGTTCTATACCACTTACATTCCAGCATTCTTAGCTGCAAGAACTCCTGAGGGCGCATCTTCAAAAAAAGAATCTTTTGTGGATCTACGGGGCCACCCTGTCATTCATAGATTCTCATCACAGAACTTTTACTTTGCTAGTTCCTGAAGTCAAACTTAATAAACCTAACAAAGCTAAGTTGAGAGAGAGAGAGAGAGAGATGAGAAAGGGGGGATGGGGGGGAACCAATAAACTGAACCAGCCAAAACAGTTCCAGTTCTTTTTACTATCATCAGTTATGATAACAGGAAAATCTTTACAACAGTTGCCTCAAATCTCCCAGCTGCAAAAAGGAACACATCCGGTGATGGGCTGCCTTGTTTAACTTCTGGATCATCTCCAAGAACAACATGATGCATCAATGAGAAAAGCTCATTATGTCTTTGTGTTTTCAATTCAAAATGTCGCTTATGAGAACTGAAATATATGTGTATATATATCCTATTCAGAATTCATAAACTTGGAAGGTAAAGAACAAAATGAGCTAAATCTGATCCAGAACTCTTATTTGAAAAACAGAATCATAAAACACTATATGAGATAAACACATGAATCATGAATCATACCCAGTTCCCAAGGCATTTGGTACTCCTTTTGCATGGAGATGCTTGATCAAACAGCTAGCTCCTATAAATAAAGAATTTAATATGTGAGAGCAATTTGCCTTATGTGACAAGAAAGTAGTCACTTTGTGCCTCAGTCTTGGTAAACAACAGATGATCATCGCATACAAGTAGTTGAGGAAGAAAGAACTACTTCGACTTATTTAGGTCTCTCTACTTGTTCCCATTTGGTTTCCAGTTCAGAAGAAAATCCCCAAGTAACCTTGTTCCTTCTTTCTAGTATTTTTTTTTTTTTTTTTGGAGGGATTCTTGTATTCCTTTTTGTATGTTAGCAATGGTGAGAACAGACTGTCTTCCAAAATTGCAAGGGGAGAATCAACGAGACATCAAGTTAGCTCTTTTCAGCATCTACTTGACCAAGATAAAAGACAAGCTAAATCTTATATGAAATATCATGTGGGAATCTCCTTAAACATGGAACAAATGAAACTTAAAGGACTCGTCAATAGTCAGACTGTCTCCCATTTTAAAGCAGCATATTCTTTTCACCCATATCAAGAAAGCTTATTCCAAAGATCCCACAACCAACGCCACCTTCTGTAGAATTCCCTACCTTAGTTGCCTATTTAAAACATATATATGTTGCTGATACAATAAAAATTTTGAACTGACCTCAATGTATAGTAGGCTTTGAACTCCCTTGCATGTTGCTTTTCAATTGATGTTAAAAGCTAATTGATGGAGTAGAACAGAAAAAGAGAGTAGAATAGAGGGAAAGAAAATATTGGTGGAATCTCACAAGTCTATAAATAAGCATCATAAAAAAAATGGAACTCCCATCTTTGGATAGATAGCCATTAATCTTCACAACCCCCTGTCCCACCGCATATCTAAAGTAGTGTTTACACAAAACCTTTTTCCGGATAATTTATGATTAATGAAATTTTCCTTTGCTAAACTTTACTTATCATTTAGACCGAACAAATTCTAGCAGATGAAGACTGAAAAGTATTGAATACATAATTACCGCTGTTAATAATACCTGGCATCAGCTCAACCGTAGGAAACATGCTCCTCAACATCTCCTCTCTTTCTACAAGAAAGTCCTCAGCTGAAAGAGAGTCGCTAATCCCAGGATCCTCAACAAAAACCTTAGCTGCTTCTATTGCTTTCATACCCATCATTTTTGCCTTGAGAGACCAATAAAAAGTTTTATGTATCTAGCAATTATGATTTCCTGAACTTCAGCCTAGAATTTCTGTGTGTCTAATATATAGTGCAAGGAAAGTTCATCAGGTGTATAATTCATTTCCTAATGAACGAAGAGATGATGAAAAAAAAAGGAATATGTCTTCGCGTGATTTATGTATAGATTAGGACTGTGAAATTAGATATGGGATCCAAAAAGTGGGTCTGGATCTAGATTTATTTTGTGGACAATAAGAGATGAAATAACAAGCAGTAAAACTATTAGTGTCATACTTGCTAGTCCGAGGAATCACAGCTCAGTAGAAAGTGTTCAAACCATATGATGGAAAGTAATGCTACAAATTGGTATAATCCAAATGACATTATTTCTTGTCGTTTGCAAGAGGATTAATCTACAATAGAGACTAGACAACAAGATACTAAACAGATGAAAATAATATGGCCCAACAACTAAATGATGGAAAATAAGATAATGCAAAAATCCTAATACAAGACCCTTATTATTAAGACTCTTGTTATCATCAGTATTACACTGCTGCTAAAAATGTTATGAAAATTGTTGTACGACATAATATAATATTGTGAATAGGGAATATAACATAACATCAATTGAACTCTAGGATTCTCCAACATCATTAATCCACCAAACACAGGACTGAAGTTCACAAATCTGCATTTTTCATCATTCAATACTTCAAATATATTCCTATCAAGATGCTAGTATAAATACTCATAAAAAATATGCATTATGTCCTAAAGTCGGGGTACATCACCAATGTCCCAACGTTTTTATTGACAGGTTAATATTTCAAAAAAAAAAAAAATCAAAATCCCTAAGGTTTGTTATAGCTCACACTTAGGTCCTCCCACTTTTAAAAACCTAAAAAGCCCAAAATACACTATAAATAAAGGGGTACAAAATAGTGATAGTCCTGGTTAAACAAAAAAAAAAGTCATTTTGGACGGTGCAAGGACTAACTATAACTATTTAAAATAGGAAGATATAATGTGTCAGCTAGTCAAACTTCAAGAGTTTATACTTATCTTCCTTCAAAGTTCCAAATAGCGACAACTTTGCATGAAACTCAAGGAAAAGTTTGCGCATGCATGCATACATTCCATGGTCAATGTGTATTTTTTGTGAGGTTAGACAAGTGCTGGGGTGTCACAAAAGATTCTACAATGACTCATGAAGTTAAAAAAAAAAAACATATTTTTAGGCAAAAAAAACGATGCAGGTTGGGATTGGACATTTAGGGTAGGGGACTTAAAAAAACGATCCAACTGATTTAATGTGACTTGGTTCGGTTCAGTTTTTTATATAAGAAATTGAATAAATTAAAATTATTAATAAATCAAATTAAGTTGAATCGAACCAACTCAAAATTTTATAGGTTAGGTATAGTTCAGTTTGTATGTCTATAAAATTTGATTTAATCAATTGGGTTTATCCGGTCTTTTCAAAAATTTTAGTTCGATTTGATTTATAAAATGTGAAATTTAATTTGACTGATTTTAGTAAAAAACCGCACTGAACAAACTGAACTGACCAGTTTGCTCACTCCTAATTCAGATGATCATTTTTATATGCAGACATAGAGAAGGAGGGAGAAATAGGTGTTTCAACCCTTCAGTGGGCGCATATTTCGCAATGTTACTGCAAAAGGCTAAAATTGTGATAAAGACCCCAATGTTTATACGAGATATTTTTAGCTATTCATAAAAGTTGTTTTAGTTGCCTTTTTAAGTTCATTCACCTGATATTTGCAAAAAAAATTTTTAAAATTTTGAGTTTCCCTCAAAATTAACTTTTGGCTTTCAAAACTTGTATTGGAAAAAGCTACAATCAATTAACCAATAGATTCTATTTTTCCCCAAAACTTGCTATTGGCAATAGCAATGCCAACATTCCTTAATTGCACTAAGAAGCAGCTGCTCAATCACTTGTATACCAACAGTTTAAAAAATCACTTTTCAAGCAGATTAAAATCCACAATACAGGGTCCTTATCATTGAAGTTAAAAAAAATTTAAAAACAAACTTTGGCACTCCACAAAAAAAAAGAAAAGACATCATTTGGATTTGGGAAAAGAAAAAAGATTACATACATAAAAATCAACAAATGAACTTGTCACCAATTGCTGGAAAGGCTTAAGAAACAGTAATTATAAAACACATATTACACGCATATGCTTGAAAATAAACAACAAAATAACCAACAATGCGTTCGTTATCTACAAAAATGACCCAGGAAAAAGAACAACTCCACTACTACAGCAGAAGCAGACATTTTGCAAAAAAATTATCATCGTCATGTTTTTCTGACGCATAACCAAATAAAGGGAACAACATAATACTATCTGTAAATTAAATAAAAGAAAAAATATACATGAATGATACCGTCTGCAAATTCTACAATTTCAAATAAAGAGAAAGGAGCGGCAATTACCGAGCAAGAGACCATCGATGTCAAAAATGACGTGAGTGATAGCGATAGGCGCTTTTACTGAAGAAGAATTAGCCATTGCAATACAGTACTTGTGCTTATCGGGAAGCTTTAGGTTTCTGCCTTAATTGCTCAAGGATCTGAGATGATTGATCTGCCAAAGCTTGAGCGATGTTTGAATTCCAAACATTTATATGTGGCTTGTTTGGACTTGCGATTTGGAGGCGCTGCTTGGATATTTTTCTGTATGGAAAGTATGTAGGGTGAGCTTGCCATTTTTATGGAACAGTAATTCCGAAGTGTTTAATTTTGGTATTTAATTTACATTAAAATATTGCATTTTTTAGAAAAATTAATTTTTTAAGTGATAGTCTTATACTTGCTTTCTCATACATGTAGATAAGTACTTTTTTTTTCTTAATCTCAAATGTGGGATTATTATAACAAAATTAAAAATTAAATAGTAATTATATTTTTAATTAATAGAATATTTGAACAATTTTAATCTCTTATATATATATATATATATATATTATACTAGTTAATCATAGATATATATATATTATAGTAATTAATCATAGACTATGATCAAGCAAGCTAACTATAGTTTAAAATAAAAAAATAAATCTTACTTTTATATTTTAATTTTTTGAATCTTTTTATTATATGTTATATACTTGAATAATTTGAATAATTTTTTTTTTGATAGCTTCTATACTTGAATAATTATGTTAAGTTTTTAAGTATTTTTAGCAATTATATTTCATGCTAGTTTGATTATTATATTACACTTTGCTCTAGAATACATATAACTTTTATAGGTTAATTAAATAAAACATATTTAAAATAGATATATTATAGCAATTTAATTATAATTTTTCTATATTTTATATTCAACCCAAATATAATAATTATGAATTCTAAAAGGAAACTTAATTCAATAAGATAATATTATATTCGAATAATTATTTTCCTAAAAATTGACTTTCTTATAATATGATTTCAAATTATAATGTTGAATTTCCATGACTAAATGCCTTAATAATCTAAAAAATTAGTTTGATTACTGAATTATATGTTTAATATATTTTATGACAAAGTAAGAGAGATTTTTTTAATTGAAGAACAAAATAAAGAGAGATTTTTTTTAATTAAAAAACAAAATAACTATAGACTTCACTCTAATAACTTAAAAAAAATAAAAAAATTCTATATCAATTAATAAATTTCATAAAAATGTATTTTTAATGTTAAATAACAATTTTAATATATTGAATAATATTAGTTAAATTGACAAAGAAGTTATATTTTCATTTTGTTATGGCATAAATTTTTTCCCTCTCTCTTTTCTCTTCCCTCTCTCATCTTTTCTTTTTTCCTCTCTTTTTTCTTTTTCCAAATTTCATTATTTTTTCTTCTTTTTTCATCATCACGAGTTATAAGAGACAACTAGAAGGTAGTTGAATTGAGTTTTTTCTTAATATTTTGTGTATTTTTTTCATGATTATAATATGTAAACTTTTGCAAAATGAGTAATATGAATAAAATCTAGAGTATTCAGATAAAAAGAGTCATATTTTCTGATAAAAAAAAGACTAATAGAAAAATATTTATTTATGAGTAAATTCTATAGAGCAGTGTGAGTGATGAGCATATGAACTTTAAAAGGAGACCATCAAGTAAGAAAGGGAGCAATACCACTAGAATTTTGGTTTGGAAAGGGACCATCGAATGATAGTAGCTTTTGAGGATAACTTGATTTCTTGTCCTAAGTTATGATCAAACATAATAAGATAAGAGAAGATAAGACAAGACTAAATATATATAATAAGTTATGAATTTAAGACTGAACATGAGAGAAATATTTCAAACACAATTAAATTCGGCTAGATGTGAGAACAATTTCTCTAATCTAATTAAAATTAAAAAAAAAAAAGTAAGGATATGAGAGAAATCTTTTTTGCCAAGATTAAGGCACAAAAAGATAGATTATTCTCTTGTAGCTAAAGAAACAAACGAATTATTTAACCTAATTTAGATTAATTGCACCAATTTTTAAATAATAAATGAAGAACTCTATGAATCCCATCAATTTCAAAATTTTCATAATTAAAATTGATATATTCTATGAACTTAATATGTTAATTACACATATGTTAAAAAAATAAATGTACTTAATTAATAACATAAAATATTAACAAAATCAAAACAAAAAGATATATTATGAAAATTTATAGGACAAAATATTATGCAAAGCATGATATTATTTTCTTATATAAGATATGTTTAAATCATCAAAGTTATTGCTTCGAACACGTGAAAAACATATAAAATAACATATTTTCATGTCATAGATTACTTATATTTGAAAAATAATTATGAGAATCATCGTTACATTTCTAATAGCAATGTTTCATGTCATATATTTCTAATAGCTATCAATAATTTACTCATGTGAATTTTTTTCTTATATTTTATGTGAAGTCAAAAAAAGTCGTTGGTTTAAATATGACTTGGTAATGAAGAAACTTTCTCCTTCTGGTTTGATTTATAAGTTCAAGGCAAATCCCTTCTTCATATGTTTTTCAAATGTCTCCATGACCGATGAAGATATTTCTAAATTGGTGAAGGATATTTAGAGAAATAATGGTTGGACTTTTCTAATCCTATGAATGTTAGAACCGTTTGAGTTTGGGACTTTGTGAAGTAAAATTATAAGCTCAACCCTTGGTGTTTTAGACAAAATTTCGTGAAATCTTATTAAAAATGGTCAGTTCTCCATTTTTAATGCTTATAATGTTTAAGGGCATCTTCTACCAAGGTCTTTTAGGCAAAACTGATTTGGCAAGGAGGTGGTATTCCCAGATATAGCTTTGTTGCTTGGTTTTACATCAGAGGTATATTAAGTGCAAGAGCAAGATCGAACAAATAGGGTTATTACTCCTATTGATAAGTGTGTTTTTTGTTATAGAGATGCGAAAACTATGCCCCTCCATTTCTTTGCATGTCCTTTCTCTTTTGTTATTTTCATTCATTAGCAATTTCACGTCAACCTATGCATGACACAAATAATTTATAACTCCATATATACATTGCATAAATGATCACTTAGTATGTGCATTTAATAAATATGATGATAAAATTTGTATCACGACATTTGAGGTGCTTAAATATAGATATGATGTTTCATAGTTGTATTACAAATTGTCATATGTGGTATATATATTATTTATGTCTTGAATAAATATATTTTGAAATCTATTAAAAGTGCAAAGAGCATATAAAAATTAATAGAGGGATATAGGTGATAATGAAAATGAGAGGAAGAACTAAAAGAGAAAAAGTAAACTTTCAAGCAATAGTAGGAGTCACCATGATTTTGTCTTACTAGAGTAGATATACAAATTAAAATTCTTTTTCTTTAAGAGTAGATAAGAAAGAAAATTTTGAGAAATACAACAAAAAAAGAGATCTTGAATATAGATATGATTTGTACCACGACATTTGTGTAACCTAATATAAATATGACGTTTCATAGTTGTATTACAAATTATAATATGTGGTATTTATATTATTATATCTTGAATAAATATATCTTGAAATTTATTAAAAGTGTAAGGAGCATATAAAAATTAATAGAGTGATATAGGTGATAATAAAAAGAAGAGGAGAGACTAAAAACGAAAAATTAAACTTTCAACCAATAGTAACAAACCATCATGCTTTTGTCTTATTATAGTATATGTACAAATTGAAATTCTCTTCCTTTAGGAATAGATAAGAGAGAAAATTTTGAAAAATGCAATAAAAAAAGAGAAAGCAAAGAAAGAAATGAAAAAGAAGAATAAGAATAAGAAATAAACTAGTTAGGAAGAAATCTTAAGTTTTGCTAGTTTTAGCAAAAAAAGATAAGTGTTTTCATCTTCTTTTCATATGAAACTTCTCCTCCATAACATCTTAAATATGTGTAATTAGTAAGAATTATGAAGTAATTATAACTAGAGTTCATGTATGAAAGTTGTTAGAAGTAAAGGAGAAACAAGAGATGAATTGCATTGATTTTATTTTTAGAATAGACTGTTGCACTCACGATTTTATAACCGTAGAAGAGGAAATAGATAAAATGCAAAACATGAAAATTGTAGATTTATATCATATCTAAATTATGAAGAATAGTTTTACCGAATATATTATATCTAAAGAATATGACTCTTTGATTAGAACTAATTCTCAACCTACTGAAACTTATTCAATTTGAAATAATTCATATATTTTGATGGTTTTTTACATTGAGTTAGATAAAGTGTAAAACATGAAAGTTGTAGATCTTGATTATGACTGACCTGAACCCACTGAAATCTAGTCAAACTATTGATTTTGTTTACCCAAAATTTCATGACTCTAGAATGAGAATTAGGTAAAATACAAAACATGAAAGTTATAGATTTATACCTCATCTAAATGCATGAAAAATAGTTTTAATGAATAGATTGTAGGTGAAGAGATATTACTCATTGATTATAACTAATTCTAAACATATTGAAACCTGGTCAGTCTATTGATTGTATTTACCTAGAATTTCATGGCCTTAGAATGAGAATTAGGTGAAATATAAGATGTGAAAATTGCATAGTTATATCTCATTTAAATATTTGTAAAATATTTTTTATTGAATATATTGTGTGTGAAGAAATATTGCTCTTTTATTATGATTGACTCTAAACCTTTTGAAACTTGCTCAATAAAAGATTGTTCACTTGTTTTGATGACTTTATAAGTGTTTTAAGTTGCTAGCAAATTAGTGTTGCAATTAGATATATACATTTTGAAATATAGCCAATATTCTAAGACTTGATCGAATTATGTTTATATAAAAATAGGATAAATTTAAAAATTTATCATATTTTCTATAGGACTTATATTGACTTAAATTGTGACTATATTATAGCCTCATATGTTTTGTTTAATTCAAAAAATCAAGTCATTTGAATAAATATAGCCAAAGTTATTATAGTAAGAGTGTAGCAATATAGCCAAAGTTATTATAGTAAGAGTGTAACAAGATTAGGCTATCATACAAGAATAATAAACATAAGTACTTAACCCACTAGCATAAAACATGATCATATAATTGCATATCAAGTATGCAAACTCATTTTGACATATTCATAAATGACCTTTACACATTGAAAAAGCCTAAGAGAGAGGTTCAAACATACTACAAAAGTTGATTTCATCAAAGGTGATAAAGCTATAATTGAATTTTATTGTGTATGTCTGATTTTAAACTATAATTGAATTCTATTATGTTTATATACAATTGAATTATGATATTTTACATGCGAATATAAGTCTAGTGAGAATTATATGATCTTAATAATTACTTGTTATTCTATTATGAATGAGCACTTGTATATGAAACTAAAAATATATTATAACCGGCTTGTCAAACACTTACAAATTACTAGGTAAAGGGATCGATATGTCTTATTATGACAAACATTATTAATCAAATGAATCACATGTTATATATTCTGGAGCAGTGTTTGTTTTGTAAGGTTATGACAAAATCAATCAATCTATTACATTTGTATTAGCATAAATCAATATTTGCACTTATAAAGTTTTTAATAACAATTGATTGTTGATTATGCCCATAGAATATTATTATTATTTTTATTCACTAAGACACAATTTATCAAATCACAATTATTTTTTTCAGACAGTGAAACATAAGGTGTGCATATTTTGAAGCATTAAGTTTTGCACATATCACAATTATTTTTTTCCACATAGTGAAACATTAGGTATAAACTTTTTGAATCATAAAGTTTTACATATAGATACATAAAACACAAGTCGTCAATTGAATTCTCAGTCAATCCTTATGTCTTGTACGTATGCCTAGGTAGAAACCAATTTGTAGTTTCTTATATTAAATGAGTTATAGTTAACATATATATACATTAAATAAGGAATTAATTTTTGAACTAGATATAAATGAAAAGTTCATTTTATACATATTAATATTTGGATATGAATATCATACTCAATAAATAGAAATGAGTGTTATAATTTTTAACTTCCATATATCTTGTTTGGAGGAAAGAGGTATTATAATTTTTCAGCAGCTTCGGCTTAGTTTAATTTGTGTTCTTAAAAAGATTAAAGTATAATGTTTACTCCGAGTTTTGTAGTACTAACAGTTGTAATTGTAATGATTTAATTCATTTATGGAAGTTGGCTCTTACCTAATCTAATTTTTTTTACTGCTTATTTTGCAGACTGTATTCTGTGTGTGTGTGTGTGTGTTTTTTTTTTGATGTTGGATCAATAAGTTTTCATTTCTTTGTTTACTGATCAAAATAAAAAAAAAAAAAACATTGGTCACCAATAATATATGAAACATTTTATTGATTACAATATATGATTCAATTTGTAATTTTTAAAAATTAAACAAAAATTAAATTGAATTATCTTTAACGACTTTGGTTTTCATTTAATCTAGCAAAAAATTTATATTTCATCTCGAATCCGTCAAGAGATCCCCATTCTCTAATGAATAATGCAATGCAAGAAGTTCAGGTTGCGCTTTTCATGACTTGCTTTAGTTATTGTAAGATATATATCTCTATTTAATTTATTGATATATGTGTTTATATTTTTTTATTCTGAAAATGTACATTTGTTGAGGGAAAATACTTTATATATTAAAATCTAAAATTGAGTACTTATTAATAATATTTTTTTCAGCTATTAACAATGAATATCTAAGAATTAATCAATATATTATATGATAATTTATTGAGATAATGACAGTGATAATTTATAAAATTATATAAAATATTAAAATGAAAACTATATCTACATTAAGTATAATCAAGTTAAATCATATTAAATTTGAGTTTCAGCTCGGCTTGAATTTGATCAAATTTTATTTTTTAAATTCAAACTCAACATGATCAAATACTCAATATACTCAATTAAATTCGATTGATCATTCAACTTTTCTTTCAAAATATTAAATTTAAATTTGATTCTATTTAAAATTGAACAAATTTGATTTAATTTAACATCTAAATTAACTAAACTTGGTTTAGTTATTTACATAAATAATCTAAAATGTAAAAGATAAACAGGTAAAAAAAAAAAATTAAAGATGGATTAGAGTGAAAAACATCTCAAATTGATTTTTTTTTTTTTTTTAGTGCTCAAATAACTCGAAACTGCTTTAATTAATATTACATCTATGTCATTTTTAGACTGAGCAAGTTCAATTCATTTAGACTCCAATCCGCCATCTCGTGTTTTCTTTTTGCCGAACCTCGCCTCGATTCGTAAGTACTGAATCAATTTCAATTAAGCTCCATGCCTTTATTTTTTTTATTTTTTTTTTAATTAGATCTTTCAATTCCTCTCTTTTGTTTGCAGAAAATTCTCTACAGATCCAAAATCCCCATGTCCTGCCTTGCTCTCTCTCTGCAGCCTGCCAATGGATCGGACATACTCCTCCAGACCCGGGAGTGGTTCCCACCCGCTCGCGCTCTCGTCGCCACTTCCGCCTTTCGCAAAACCCGTTTAGCATTTGCCGCCACCAAACACAACCCTAACAGCAACCTCTACACCGATGATTTCACTACTGCCGAATCCATCGGTGACGACCCCCTTGCTGCTTCCAGCGGTCAACTCATCGTTGGCGTCGAGAGCCGCTACCGCGTGGTCTACCGACTGGTCAACGGAATCTACGTGCTAGGGATCACAACCGCTGATCACGATAATTCCATCAACGTGTTCGAGTGCATCCACATCGTTAATCAAGCCGTTAGCATCATTGTAACGGCATGCCGCGGAGTAGATGTAACACCTGAAAAGCTGAATAGGAAATATGCTGAGATCTACATGGCGTTGGATATTGTATTGCGCGGTGTAAGCAATATTAGGCTTGCAGCTATGCTAGCGTCGATGCACGGGGATGGGATTGCAAAGATGGTGCACTCTGCTTTGGATACAGAGAATAAAATCCGTGGCGCAGAGAGTTGGCCTGCTGTGGAGGTGCACGCTATTGAGCATCAGTCCTGTATTGAGGCATTTTCCAATGCGAGATTTGAGCTTCCAGCGGAGACAATTGCTGCAGGAGATGAGATGGCAGCGAGTCTTGCACCTATGGCAGCGAGTGAGCCGCAGGATCAGAAGCAAGAGAAACAGGAGGAAGCTGAGGCAGTAAAGGATCCGTTTGCAGCGAGTGAATCAATAAATAAGCAAGAAGAGTTAGTGGGTGAGTTTAAAAAGGATAAGACTCAATCGACAGATTTGCAAGTTGCTTTGGCGTCTCTGGAGGTGACTACATTGCCACCTGCGGAGGCAACACAAGCTACACATATTAATGTTGAGGGATTTGAAGGGGATTATGGT
>CATIWR010680194.1:0-25479 GCA_949677035.1 Omphalea diandra | reverse complement strand
TGAGTAAAAACCATAATTGGATTCAATGGGTGTATGTAATAATTGTATGATATGATTATGTTCTATTACATGTATATATGATTGAATTGTTACATGTTACATGAAAATATAAGTCAAGTGAGAATGATTGAATTGTTACATGTTACATGGAAATAATATGGTTATGTTCTATTACATGTATATATAATTGAATTGTTACATGTTACATGAAAATATAAGTCAAGTGAGAATAATTGAATTATTACATGTTACATGGAAATAATATGATTATGTTCTATTACATGTATATATGATTGAATTGCTACATGTTACATGGGAATACAGGCCAAGTGAGAATCAAATGCTCTTAATGATTACTTGGCATATCATTTGTGAATAAGCACTTGCACATGGAACTAAAAGGGCGTTATGACCAACTTGTCAAACACTTGCAAATGAATTACAGGAAGATGGACCAATAGGTCCCAAATCATATATTACATGAATCACATGAATATCCTGGGAGCAATGTTTGCCTTGCTCAGTCACTACAAAAATAAAGCTATTACATTTGCACTTTCATAGTTAATTGTTATACTTGTAATGTATCTTGATGATATTTATTATGGATTATGCCATAAGGATTTGATTATTGTTTTTATTCATTGAGTTGCAACTCACCAAATCGCAATTATTTTTTAGGTACTGAAGCATAGAGTTTGGACATTTTGGTGCATAAAGGCACATGGAACACAGATCGTTGGCTGAATCCCAACTCTCTCTTCTTGTGTTATGTACATGCATTTGATAGAAACTAGTTATGGTCATTGGTCCTGACATTAGTTAACATATGTGTGCATTAAATACATATGGGATTATATATGTATGATGAATAAACCTTAATGTGTATGCATTTTTGAACATGAAATGCCATGATTTGCAACTGAAGACGATAGTTACAGTTGGTGGTATCAGAGGGTTCAAGCACACGCGGGGCAGACGTGTAAATCCCGGTGTGTATGACATCGCGGGGCCGACGGGCAAATCCCAGATGTTGAGTGCTCTGATAGGTACCAGGTGTAGCCACGTTGTGACGTTACAAATTGTGGTATCAAAGCTGATTTACAAATAAGAATAATGGATGTCACAGTTATTGGTTTGACAGATGAATTTAGATGTTACAATTTTGGTATCAGAGAGGGCTCAAACATACGCGGGGCAGACATGCAAATCCCGATGTGTATGACATTGCGGGGCCGATGAGCAAATCTCGAATGTTGAGTGCTCTAATAGGTACCGATTGTAGGATTACAGATTATGGACATGAAGAGTATGAGTTTTGTAAATGAACACGGTTATCACAGTTTAGTGGTATCATAGCAAATATGAATATGGTCATTACAATATGCTATTATGATTACTTGGTATACCATTGTAAATGAACACTTGCAAATGGAACTAAAAGGATGTTATGATCGGCTTGTCAAACACTTGCAAATCACTTGGAAAAGGGACCAATATGTTCCATTGGCACATATTATTGATCAAATGATTCACTTGTTATATATTGGCCAGTAAAATCAAATGTCAATTAAATCATATGAATTATCGGGAGCAGTGTTTGCCTTGCAAGGTCACGATAAAAAATCAATCTATTGCATTTTCGCTTGTATAGTCAATTCTTATACTTGTAATGTATCTCAATGATATTTGATTGTTGGTTATTCCATAAGAATCTAACTATTATTTTTATTCATTGAGTCACGACTCACCAAATCAAAATTATTCAGATATTAAAGCATAGGGTTGGGATACTTTGGTGCTTAAAGTTTTGCATAGAGACAAATAGGCGACATGTCGTCAACTGAATTCCAACTCTTTCTCTCCTTGTGTCATATACATATATATAGATAGGAATTAGTTTATGGTGATTAGCCTTGAACACATATATATACATTAAATATATGTTGGATTGTATATGTATGATGAATAAACCTTTATGAATATGTATTTTTAGACATGAATGCTATGATTTGTAAATGAAAATGGTCATTATAGTTTTTGATATCAGAGCAGGGATAGGTTCTACAGGGACATTCAAATGAACATGACATGATTTTTGCACTATTATGCATTATCATTTGACATAGTCTTATATGTTTATAAGATATCAACAAAGGGAAGTCATGGTAGTACCCATGGCTCACCAAATAGAGAGGAGTAGTCGATTTGCATTCCATAGAAACATCATTCCAACCATGAAGAGATCAACCTATTGATAGAGTTAAATCTCTTACACATTATTATGCACAACATATATCTCATAGGTAACCAAAACATAAAATTGGTGTACCAATAGTGTAGAGTCTAGAAATTCAAAGAGAAAGAAGGTATGACAAATTAAGAGAACATGGTGCAGTTGACTTCGGTGGTACCACAGATCCATCAGTGGTAGAGAGATGGTTAAAAAGATCATAGTGAGTTTTGAATTTGATGAAATGCACATCATAAGAAAAGTTTGATTATGCAGTGTCACTATTACAAACATATGATTGGTGGAAAACCATTCTAGGGAGTGATGCCCAGCCTTCAGTGCTTACATGGGATGATTTTCTTTATGAGTTCAACAATAATTACATGCTAAAAGTGTACAAATATGGTAAAAGAAGTGAATTTCTAAACCTAAAACAAGGGGAGATGACTATAGCCAAGTATGAGGTAAAATTTAATCAATTATCACATTATGCATCCTTTATAGTGGCACTGACAAAGATAAATGTCGAAAGTTGGAAGAGGGACTGAGATGTGAAATTAGAAGTAAGATCATGATTATAGATTTTGAAAGTTATACCAAGCTAAAACCTACTGTAATCAAGGTGGAATGATTGGAAAAATAAAGGATAGATCAACAAGTAAAAAGAGGCCCTATTAAGTTGGTGGGAGATTTTAACAAAAAGAAATGTAAATGTGGAGATTATATGTCATCATAGTCCAGTGTTAGGAGTGGTTACTCTAGCTATAAAGGCAAAGGATTAGGCATTTTATCATATACAGGCAGAGGTCAAGGCCAAGTTATGCAACAATGACCCTTATGTGTACATTGTAGCAGGCAACATATTAGTAGGTGCTACTTTTATAGGTCTTTTGATCATCTGCTAAGAGATTATCTTAAAAGATCTAGAATGTCAAAGGGAGGCAGAGGAAGAGCCACATCAGTGTCCACAATTAAAGTCTTAAAGGCAAGTGAAGTTGGAGTATCATTTGGCAGGGGCAGAGGAAGAGGTAGAACAACCACAATTGGCCATAATATGAGCTTATCAGAAGGTCAGAGTTTTAGACCCCCGACACAGGCTAGAGTATTTACCATGATTAGGCAAGAAGCTATTACTACTCCTGAAGTAATCACTAGTAAACTTTTTCTCCATGATTTAGAAGTTGATGTATTAATTGATCCTGGCTCTACACATTCATTAATTTTATTGAACCTGGCATCACAATTGTGTAGTAAGCATCAACTTTTAGGTTTTAATCTATGTTTTAGTACTCCTTTGAGACATGTGATGATTGTGGATAAGGTATGTTGTGATTATGTAATTCACATTGATGACATTGAGTTAAATGTTGATCTAGTACTGTTGCCACTTCATGAATTTGATGTGATACTAGGTATGGACTGGTTGTCCAAATATCATGCAATAGTGAATTGTTTTATTAAGGAAGTTATTCTAAAATCTCCAAATCATATAAGGGTTGTCTTTCAAAGGGAAAGACAAATTGTATCTGCATGTCTAGTTTATGCTATCAAGGCTTATAGTTTTTTGGACCCATTAGGCCATTCTTTTCATTTTGGGGATTTAGAGATCTAACCATTATTCAAGGACTTTGGCGCCACCTTGTATTACCATATTTTGGGCACATATAGGATTGCTCTTACATGCTTGGATTACCAACATATTCGCAAGATGTTGGAGCTACTTGAATTGGCCCATGATGAGGTGCCTTTGCATACATTAGGCGAGGAGAAGGTGCTACTCTCATATTTACTGACTTTGTACCATCGCAAGAGTGGTTCTAATAGCTTGGGCTCAAATTCTATCAGCCTTTTAAATGGCCAAGTATCTATATAAATGATGGCGAGGTGGATTTCTAAGCGCTCAGGCTAATAGAAAAGATTGAGCTATGAACGAAACCAATACTAGTGATCCTGGGTAAGACCTTAATGGGTATAGACAAAACTAGTATTTATAAGAGAGCCCTTTACACCTTTAGGTATGCCTATCCTATAACCTCCTCTTTTCTTTTTTTTTTTTTTAGTTTTAATTTTAATTTTAATTTTAAATTTTTCCTTCTTTATTTTTTATTTTTTAGTTTAATTTTTGCCTGGACCGCCCTTCTGGGTTTTTAATTAAGTGGGTGGCTTAATTTTGCCTATGTTGGCTCTTTAGATTTTCAACCTAGCAAGCTCTTTTTTTCTTTTTTCTTTAGATTTTGTTATGGGAGAGACTGGGTTTCTTAGAGGCCTTACTGTAGAGTGAGATGATATTTCTCGTAGAATCATTTGAACCATCACTTGCTAAGACCCATTTTTTCCACAACAAAGTGGATTGAGTTGCTATCTTGTATCTTTGCTCAGGACATTTAATATATGTGTCCAATGGAGATTGACTACAGCTACCTTAAGGACCTACAGTAGTTGTGTGATCATACAAATCCTATCTTTTGACACATTTTTTGGTCCTTTTTGGGTTTGACATCAATTTGGAGTTCTCTACGACACAGTAGGCTTTCTTCCTTCCTTTATAAAAGACCACTCACTCTGCATTTTCTAGACAAGGTGGGCACCACCTAGGCTAATCATTGAGTTTATCACTTTTCTACCATCTAGGTTTTTCTTTTTGATGATGTTGATTTCCAATCATGGTTATGGGAGGCATAAGGGACATAGGATGCTAAAACATCATGAGCCATAAATCAATAGCATAATTTAAGGAAAAAATTTATATTTTATTTATTTCAAATACATGTATGACACATGTTGTTGACATTATGATAACATATTTCCCTTCAATGTCATGCTTTGTCATGAATCATCTCATTTCATATGTCCAATATTAAGTTTATGCATATTTTACTACTTTTAGTAAAAATACATCAAAAAATCTAATCAATTTTGCTAATCACACTTTAATGATGCCTTTCTATTGGACTAGGTTGATTTAACCTAGGTCATGAACCTCTTTTGATCTTGACAATAGAGATTGATGAATTCTAATGCTTTCATTAAGTGTGGTTTTGCAAATTATAAGTTAGTTTTTGTCATTGGAAGTTGGATGGAGTTCAAATCTCTAACCTTTTAAAGTTCACTCTAATTTGTAGTGAGTGAATTACAAATTATGATTACAAATCAGTCACAAGGAAGAATGAAGCTAGGCTAAAGGAATTTACGGATAACTTAGCTGTTGTGACACACTCAAAGTTGGCAAAGCCTTAGTCATAAAAGAATTCGCGGTGTGTGTCACGCCTGAGTTCTGACCGCGACTTTCATAGTGACAAAGGAGGGAACTAAAGCCATAACCACAGCTTGCTAAGTGTCCTAGGTGTCCGTTGAAGATCAAAAATCATAAAGGGAAAAGTTTATTTGCGACCGCAACTCGAGTAGTTGAAGTTTTATCTTCAAACAGAGGAATTCACAATCATAGTCACACCCAAGGCATTGATATCTCGCGATCGCTACTTTTGAGAGTAGTTAGAACACAACAACTATATTTTCCTAGATGACCAATGACAAGCAGACACATGGACTAGCAGTTAGACACAAACAGGGTTCCTTTATGGAAATTAAAAATTCGCGATCGCGAAAAGGTAGTAGCGACTGCAACTTTAGCCTGATAAGCATTAAATGCTGAATCTGCATAGCACATCTTTCAGATTTATTAATAGTTTTAGTCTAATGTCTCTTTAGTGGATATGAGATATAAATACTCCACCAAACATATGTAAATGCAAGAGAATTCATTAATTTGTAACCAAACTCTTGCAAATTTGCTACTCATTCTTTCAATTCTTATTTATGCTTTAGTGATTGTTTGATGTGAGTAATAAACACCATTGCAAGAGGTTTTAGTGTGACCATTGAAAATACTTGTAAGAGGTTTTAGTGTGACCCTTGAAAACACTTGTGACAGGTTTTAAGTGTGAGCCTTGAAAACACTTATAAGAAGTTTTTGTGTGAGCCTAGAAAACGCAAGTTGTAAAGTTTGGTGTGAGCTTGGAAACACCATTTGAGTTTAGTGAAATACCCAATTGTAGAAAATTGGGGAGTAGGTGTAGGGTTAATTAACACTCGAACCACTATAAACACTTGTTTATATTTCTCTCTTATTCTACTCAACTTCTTAACCACCTATCCTTTTTTTTTTTTAATTGAATACTAATTCAACCACCCCCCCCCCCCCCCCTTCTTAGTGCCCTAGGCCAATAAGTGGTATCAGAGCTAAGTCTCATAAAGAAACCTTAATTAGGTGAGTAAAGATCATGGCACAAGAAGGAATCCACTCACACCTCAAGCCTTACTTTGATGGAGCTGACTATACTCATTAGAAGTATAGGATGGAGATCTATCTTGATACTGATGTGGTGGATCTTTAGGATATTGTGGTTAAAGAATGGAAGCCACCCACCAAAGTGGTAGATAGGAGTGAAGAACTCATTCCTAGAAAAAAGTAGGTTAAAGCACATAGAAGATCAAATGGCAAGAACAAGAGAGCCATGACAATTCTTCTAAGCTCTCTCTCAAGAGAAGAGATAGGAAGAGTATAACATTGCTAAAAAGCCCATGGGATATGGAAAGCATTGGAGAACTATCACGAAGGCACCACTTTGGTGAAATCCAGCTAGCTAGAGATGTATATGATGGAGTGGGAGTTGTTCATTATGAAGGAGGATGAAAGGATCACTGACATGACTAATAGACTCCTAGAAATCATCACCAACATGAAGAAGTTTCATAGGATTCTTACAAATCATGAGGTAAACTCCAAAATTTTGAAGTCTTTGCCTCTTCAAAAGTTTGGTGCTCAAGTGTGCAGTATCTAAGAATCCAATCTGAAAATAGGGAAGGCACCAATGGCTGTCTTGATAGGCAAACTCTTAACTTATGAGTTAGCCTTAAAGAAAGATGAGGAGATGAAGAAAATGAGGGGCCAAGGAGAAAATCTAAAAAAACATGAAAAGAAAGCTTAACACTCAAGTCTACTTCTAAGGATAAGGAAGTAGAGGTTAGTTCAAGTGAAGAAGAAAGTGACAAAGAGGAAGAGGAACTAGCAATGCTCTCTAGAAGAACCAAGGAGCTCATTAGAAGAAGAAAAGAAAGAAGGTACTTCAAAAAGACAACTCCTAATCCTAGAGAGATATCAAATGAAGTCACTTATTGTGAGTGTGGTAAGCAAGACCACATCAAGTATGATTATTCCAATCCAAAGAAAAATAAGAAAGGGGACAAAGAGAAAAGAAAAAGCTTTAAGGCCACTTGGGATGATAGCTCGAGTGAGGATGAAGAGGATGAAGAGATTGCCAACATATGCTTCATGGCTCAATAAGACTCTCCTAATAAGGTAAGCACTTCATCTCACTCTCATTTAGATTATGATAACTTAGATGATATAGATGAAGAGCCTCTAGAAGCTCTCACTATGAGATGTGATAAGTATAAGTCATAAATGAAATCTTACAAGAGAAAATGCTCAAAATTAAAGGATGATTACAAATCCCTTAGTGATCTTGTAAGTAAATTGAGGACTTCAAATGAAGAACTCAAAAAATCAATGGAAAATCTTTCCAAAACATCTTCATCATTAGCTTCATTAAGAAAAGAAAATGATACTCTAAAGGGAGAAGTCATTGAGCTTAGAAGCTCTATCTCTAAATTTCATAAGGCTAAGAAAGCTTTGAACACGTATCACAAAGGCCTCCTTTAATTTGACATGGTTTAGGCTTCAATACAACCTCCTCATCCACATTATCACCTACTACATTTGTTAGACCAATAACACCTGAAACTTCAAGTGTTAAGATCATGAGAAAGAAAAGTGCTCTAAGCACTAAATTCCCAATGCCAAAAGACAAAAGGAAAGCACAAAATGGCTCAAGGCCTACTTCAATAAAGGCTAATCATGCTTACATGTATAACAAGATACATGCTCACACACATAAACACAAACAATTCTCTACTACTCATCACTCATGCACTTGCATGCATCTACATAACCAAAGTATGAGATGGCCTCCTGCCTATACTAAGGTTATGCATAGGAGAAAGACTCACAAGGCTAAACTCTAATGTCACTATTGCATGAAGTATGGACATATTAATATTCATTGTTATATTAGGAAGGCTCACCTCAAATTAGAGGACCCTTAAACTCCTAACCTCCTAGGACCCAAGTATGCCTGGGTACTTAAGAAAAAGTGATTTTCTTGCATTGTGTAGGGATTTGTGGTAGCCACTAATAAATCAAACAATTGGCTTGTGGATAATGGATGCTCTAAGCATATGACGGGTAATGGGAAGCTATTCATGGCATTGAAAGAAAAAAAAAGGTGGAAATGTCACATTTGGTAACAATGCCAAAGCTAAGGTAATTGGCATTGGAACCATTAGTAAGAATGGTTGTTCTTTAATTGATGATGTTTTATTAACAAATGGCTTACAACATAATTGATTGAGTGTAAGTCAATTGTGTGACAACGGTAATAAAGTCACCTTTGATCCTAGAAAATGTCAAGTGACCATATTAGTAGATGATGAGATTATTTTCAAGGGTGAAATGAAATGCAATACCTGCTCAATTGACTTAGACATTTTGGTTAACCAATCTTTCAAGTGTCTTATGTCTTTTAGTAATGAGGTATTATTATGGCATAGAAGGCTTGGACATGCAAGCATGGATCTACTACAAAAGCCTATCATAAGGAAAGCTAGTGAAAGGTCTTCCAAAGCTAAGATTCACTAAAGAAAAGACATGTGGTCCTTTCCAAATAGAGAAGCAACATCAAGCCTCCTACAAAGCTAAAAATTTTGTAAGTTCATTTAGATCCCTTGAACTAATTTATATGGACTTAATAGGACCTACTAAAAGTGCTAGCTTAGATGGAAAATATTATGCACTAGTCCTAGTTGATGATTACTTTAGGTTTACTTGGGTGTCCTTTCTAGTTCATAAGAATGATACCTTTGAAGCTTTCAAAAGCTTTGCAAAAAGAATTCAAAATGAAAATGGTTACTTCATTACTTCTATAAGAAGTGACTATGGAAAGGAATTTCAAAATAAATCTTTTGAAACCTATTGTTTAGAGAATAGAGTTTTTCATAACTTTTCAACTCCTAGAACACCACAATAAAATGTTGTTGTAGAAAGGAAAAATAGAACACTAGTAGAAATGGCTGGAACCATGCTCAATGAGTATTCTTTACCAAATTACTTTTGGGTCAAAGCCATTAATACTTCGTGTTATATTGCAAATAGAGTTTTTAAAAGACCCTTTCTCAATAAAAATCTTATGAGCTATGGAATGGTAGAAAACCCAATATATCATACCTAAGAGTATTTGGATGCAAGTGCTATATATTGAATACTAAGGATAATCTTAGAAAATTTGATTCTAAGATCAATGAAGGTATATTCTTAGGTTATTCCATATCTAACAAGGCTTATAAAGTATTTAATAAGAGTTTTATGGTAGTTTAAGAGTCGATGAATGTTGTTTTTAATGAATCTAGTAAACTTGATCTTAGGAAAGGTATTTTTGTTGATGATCTTGTAGGTGACCTTGAACAATTGGTATTGGAAGACACTACAAGAAAAGAGGATAAAGATAAGGAAGGAGGTGAATCATTAAGAGTAGATGAGGAACCACAACATCAATAAGAAGTTAAGCCAAGTCAAGATCTACCTAAAGATTAGAGATTCTCGAAGGATCACCCCAAAGAGTTGATTACTGTTGATACATCCAAGGGTGTAAGTACTATATCTCAACTTAATATTTTAGATAATAATCTTACTTTTGTTTCTCAACTTGAGCCAAAATCTATTGATGATGCTATTGATGATGAAAGTTGGGTGATTACCATGTAAGAGAAACTCAACCACTTTAAGAGAAATAAGGTATGGGAACTTGCCCCTAGACCTAAAGAACACCCAATTATAAGTTGTAAGTGGGTGTTTAGGAATAAGTTAGATGAGCAAGGGTTCATCACTAGGAATAAAGCTAGATTAGTTGTTAAGGGTTATAACCAAGAGGAAGGCATAAATTATGATGAAACATTTACCTCCATAGCAAGATTAGAAGCCATTAGGATTCCTTTATCCTTTACATGCCATATGAATTTTAAACTCTTTCAAATAGATGTGACAAGTGCATAAATGGCATAATTGAGGAGGAAGTTTATGTTGAACAACCTTCTAGTTTTGAGTCTCATAATTTTTCTGATCATGTTTTTAAATTGAATAGAACCTTGTATTGATTGAAACAAGCTCCAAGAGCTTAGTATGAAAGGCTTAGTTCATTTTTTTTGAAAAAGGAAAGGTGGACGCTATATTGATTGTTAAAAGGCACAAGCATGATATACTTATTGTACAAATTTATGTTGATGATATCATTTTGGTGCTACTAATGAATCTCTGTGTGAGGATTTTGCTAGGTGTATGACTAGGGAATTCAAAATGAGCATGATGAGAGAGCTTAAGTTCTTTCTTAGTCTATAAATCAAGCAAACCAAAGAAAGGATCTTCATCAACCAAGCCAGATACACTAAGGAGAAACTCAAGAAATTTGGCATAGATAGTTGCAAAGTAGCAAAAACCCCCATGAGTGGTACCATCAAGTTGGATAAAGATGAATCGGGTAAGATAGTAGATGAAAAAAGATATTAAGGTATGATCAGATCTCTACTTTATCTAACTGCTCCTAGGCTTGGTATTATGTTTAGTGTATGCATGTGTGCTAGGTTCCAATCCTCTCCTAAAGAATCACATTTAAATGTTGTTAAAATAATTTTCAAATATTTGTATGGCACATTAAACTTACATTTATGATATCCTAGGGACTCATCTTTTAGCCTCGCAGGTTATTCAGATGCGGATTATGTAGGTAGTCTTTTAGATAGAAAGAGCACTTATGGAACTTGCCAATTTATAGGAGAATGTCTAGTATCTTGGTTTAGCAAAAAACACATTTCAATTGCCTTATCCGTTATGGAAGCTGAGTATGTATCTGCGAATTGTTGTTGCACCCAAATCCTTTGGATGAAACAACAATTAAAGGATTTTAGCAAAGATTGATCATATTCCCATTAAATGTGATAACACTAGTGCTATCAATCTCTCTAAGAATCTCATTCAACACTCTAAGAGTAAACACATAGACATTAGACACCATTATCTTAGAGATCATGTATAAAAGGGTGATGTTCTATTAAAGTTCATTGACATAAATCATCAACTTGCAGATATTTTCACTAAACCTCTCAATGAAGAAAGATGAACTTTATTAAGAAAGAATTGGGAATGCTTGATGGAAGCTCCCTAAAGTGAAAATTTAATCTTATATGTTGATTGTATATGTGTTTATTGTTTTTGATACTTGATCTTTCAAGATGTCTTGTGATTTTTTGTGACATATTGCAACTAATTTAGCATCAACCAGTAGATCACAACTTTGAATTTTAATTCTTCTTCTTATCCTTGATGCCCCGTAATTCGCGGTCGTAATCCATTATTCACGGTTCTGAATTAACTGTCCATGTCACCAGAATGGCAAATATCAATTTACGGTGGCAACTACCATTCTCCACCATGAATTTGGTTAAGATTTCAAATTTTTTACTATTGGTAGTGCATATTCCCTAGGAATTTTTGTCTGTTACTCACATTTTTCAAAAATTGCGGTCGCGATTCATGAATTCAGGAACGCAAATTTGAGTAACTGCCAAGCCATTAAGTGATTTGACTGCCAACCATTTCTAACTTTTCATAAATCTAATTTTAGCCATTTTCTCACCCTTTTAGTGGCTATATAAACCCCCCAAATAGTGATTCTTATCACTTCGTCCTACTCCAAATCAATTATCCTTTCAAAACTCTCTACATTCTCAAACTCTCTCTACCTTCTCACATGGCTCCTAGAAAAATTTTCAGTGCAAAAAAGGGTAAGGCTATGGCTCAACCATCTGTACCTCCAGCACTTCATCTAATAAAGGGCATCACAAATAAGGAGAAGGAGTGCTTCAAAGCCAACTCTTCAAAAATCATCCTCCCTAATAAAATCCCTTCTACATTTCTGTTGGAGACTCTTGGAATCAACGTAGAAATTCATGCATTCACATCAAACTTTGGCTGGAATGAGTTCATCTTTCGAGATGAACCTGGTTGTGAATAAGCCATTATGGAATTCATGTGCACAGTTCAACTAAGTTGCAAAGTAGAATCACGAGCGGGCCAATATGGATTAGTTTTTCGGGCTTTTGGTGATCCATACTTTATTACCTTTGAACAAATTTCCTCCCTTTTCAACCTTAAACTCGAAGAAAATATCCCTTTCATTATCTCTGCTTTTGATGTCATCTACTCTGAATTTTGGTCAAAAATTTCTATTGAAACCAAACACGACCTGAAAACCTCCATAGCCAAATACATAAAAACCCTAACTTTTTTGGATACTCTATTGTATCATCACCTTTTTTGTAAATGCTAAAGGTGATGGTAATAAGAAAATGTCTCAAAAGGATTTGGCCTTTTTATTCTTCATTGTCAAGGACAAACCTATTCAAATCGATCGGTATCTTATGGATTAATTGATTTACATGAGCACCAAACCTAAAAGCCAATTCCTTATGTCTTCTCATATAACAACCATCTATTGCTTCGTAAGGGCACTTGATGAGCAAAATGAAAAATTCCTCACTAAGAGACTCCTCCCTTCTCAGAACTTTCTTAACCTCACCTATTTAATAAACCATTAAAGTTATACACCCAGACACATATGCTTATACCCTGGGTGCTTTTGGGGCTAATAGAATGAAACTTCCCAAGCCCTCAAAAGGAAGAGGCTCATCATTGAAGAAGAAGCCCTACCAGTCCCCCCTCCTAAACCAAAACCTAAATCCAAACTATCTTTTGGCACCATCAATAGTAAATTGGATAAGATGATGAAAATTATGAAGATGCAATTCATTTTTCTCTCACATCTCCATAGTGACATGGTGGATTTGCAAGAAAAGATAGGTGTTCCTCCTTGCCATCTTCTAGATTTTACTGAATTTGAAGATACCCAAAAAGAAGAAGGCAATGAAGAAATTGAGAATGGAGATGAAGCAGAAGGCGGAGACAATGAATAAGGAGAATAAACTTTTGGAGATGATGACGACTCTCCAATCTTCTAAAATAGGATTTCTTTTTATTTTCTTTTTGTTTTTGAATGAAAAAATTGTGATCCCACAGCTTGCTTACAAATGAATAAAAATGTATCTTTGAAATTCTTTGTCTTATGTGATTGATATAATTTACTTTTATGATTGCTTTATTTCACTTTGTTATGCATTTGCTCCCTATGAATACTTGTCTATTTATTTTTATGCAATTGCACTTTTCCCTTGTGAACCACCCTCTTTTTTATCTTACCAAAGGGGGAGAAAAAGGATCAAGAAAGAACCAGAGGGGGAGAGAAAATAATAGCATAAGTTAAGGGGGAACATCATACTTAGAATTTTTTTTGTTATAATTCTTTTAGAATTTTTTTGTTAGAATTCTTACCTTGATTGGTTGAATATCATGCTTATGAAATTTTACCTTAATCTTTGTCTAATTTTTTTTTAAGCATTCATTGAATCATTTACCATTCTAACTTCACAACTTCAAAACTCATGCATTTATTTTTCCTTAGTATCAATCTAAGTTGTCAAAATTAAAAAGGGGGAGATTGTTGGACTAGGCTGATTAAACCAAAATCATGAACCTCTTTTGATCTTGACAATTGAGATTGATCAATTTTAATGTTTTCATTAAGTGTTGTTTTGCATATTATAAGTTAGTTTTTGTCATTAGAAGTTAGATGGAGTTCAAATCTCCAACCTTGTAAAGTTGAGTCTATTTTGCTGTGAGTTTATTGTAAATCGTGATTGCAAATCAGTTACAAGGAAGGATAAAACTTGGCCAGAGGAATTCGCAGACAACTTCGCTACTGCAACACAACCAAAGTTAGCAAAGCCTTAGTCACAAAAGAATTCCTAGTGTGTGTCACGCCTGAGTTGCGACCGCAACTTTCATAGTGACAAAGGAGGGAACTAAAGCCACAACCATAGCTTTCAAAGTGTCCCAAGTGTCTGTTGAAGATACAAAATTGCAAGGGCAAAATTTTGTTCGCGATCGCAACTCAAGTAGTTGAAGTTTTCTCTTCAAATAGAGGAATTTGTGGTCTCAGTCGCGCCCAACGCATTGATATCTCATGACCGCAACTTTTGAGAATGGTTAGAACACAATGACTATATTTTCCTGGATGACCAATGAAAGGCTGACACGTGGACTAGCCGTTAGACACAAATTGGGTTCCTCTATGGAAATTGGAAATTCGCGACAACAAAAAGGGTAGTAGCGACCGCGACTTCAGCCTGACAAGCATTTAATGTTGAATCTGCCTAGTTCATTTTTGAGATTTGTCAATAGTTTTAGTCTAACATCTCTTTGGTGGATATGAGCTATAAATACTTCACCAAATAGATGTAAATGCAAGAGAATTCATTAATTTGTAACCAAACTCTTGTAAATTTGCTATTCAATTCTTCCAATTCTTATTTATGCTTTAGTGATTGTTTGGTGTGAGCAATAAACACCATGGTAAGAGGTTTTAGTGTGAGCCTTAAAAACACTTATGAAAGGTTTTAAGTATGAGTCTTGAAAACACTTGTAAGAGGTTTTTGTATGAGCCTTGAAAACACAAGTTGTAAAAGTTTGGTGTGAGCTTGGAAAGGCCATTTAAGTTAAGTGGAATGCCCGATTGTAAAGAATTGGGGAGTGGACATAGGGTTAATTAACACCTGAACCACTATAAACACTTGTGTCTATTTCTCTCTTCTTATACTTAACTTCTTAACCACCTTATCTTTCATTTTATTTTTTAATTGAACATCAATTTAACCCCCCTTCTTGGTGCCCTAGGCAAACACTTTATTTTATCCTCCGCCTTTGGGATTAGCCCGTTATTGTCTTCTTACTTGCTCCTTTAGCCGATTCTCAAATCACTTACTGTTATACCCATTATCGATTTGTCTATTCGCTCTCTCTCTCTCTCTTATCTTTTACTTTTTCTTTTCTTTCTTTTTATTTTAATATTTTATTTTTATTATTTTTATTTTATTTGCCTTAATTTTTGCCTAAGCATTCCTTTTTGGGTTTTAGACTTAATGAGTTTCTTTTCCTTTTTCTTATCTCACACAATATACCTATTAAGTTGATCCAAGTTCATAAGCTTAAAGAATTCATTCCTCTCTAATTTGATAACTTCGCTACTCCATTGGAATATATCTACTTGACCACATAAGGAGCTTCTCAATTTAGGTTAAACTTTCCCCTTAGGTCTAAAGCTTGCAAATAAATTACCTTCAATACTAGTCTCATACTCTAATCATACCCGACCCTTTTGTTGAAGGTGTTTGTTATCCTCTTCTAATATAGTTGTATATGATACAAACCTTTTAGACATTTTTCATCAAGCAATGCTAGCTGATCATATATGTTTCTCGTCTATTGATACTCTAAGATCTTTACTTCTTAAGGACCTAACGAGATTTTATCTCCATCTCTATAGGCAATATTGCTTTATGCACCAAAATGCAAGGTGACCATTATGTGTATGATCTAGCAATGGTGCGATATCCCTATAATGTGAAAGGTAGCATTTTTTAATAGACCTTATATGTTTTCATCATTTTAGAATGATATGTAACAACCATTTTTATTTACTAATCATGGCATTAATGTCAAAAAATTCATATGCATAAAGGTTAACTCATCATTCATTCATAATCCAAAGGTACAACTTTTATGGTTTACACTTTCCATAATTCCTTTTCTAATGTTATGAAATCGTGGGTGCAAAAATCTGCTATAACAATAAAACCAACACATTCAGCTTTTATTTCTCTTAAGCTTCAACTATCATACATGAGCTCTACCTCAAATACTCTATAATTCTTACTAATTATGCATGTTTAACATGTAATAAGGGAAGAATTTCATATGGGAAGAAGATAAAATCACTTACCTCTTTTCCCAAAACTAGAAAAGCTTAGGATTTTTTCCTAGATAGCTCACTTTTCTCCCTCTTCTTTTTCTTGTTCTTTTATCTCATTTCTTTCTTTCTTTCCTTCTTTTTTAGCTCTCTTACTTTTTTTGCACTCCTTCACATTTTTCCTGTCAAATATGCTCTAAAGGAAGAGAAATTTAATTTATATACCTACTCTAATAAGATAAAATCATGATGTCTCTCTACCATTGGTTAAAAGTTCAATAGTCCTCTTTTAGCTCCTCTTCTTCACTCTTTCATCACCTCCATCCATTTATTAATCCCTATATACTCCTTGTCCTCTAAATAAAAGTTAAAAACACCATTATTTATTAGGCTATAAAATTGCACATAATGTAAAACATTGCACACAACATAAGACAATTTGTCGTGCAACTATACAAACATCACATCCATGTTCAAGTGTCCCAAATGTAATGGTGCAAATGTCATCATCGTGCTTATCAAATTCACATATCTAAATGATCATTTATCCGATGCATATGTTCATGTAGGAGTGCAAATCATTTATGCAAAGACTATGTTCATGTAAGGGTGCTAATGACTAACGATAGGGATGTTACAGGATATTTTTATTAGTTACCTCTACAACTTCATTTGCTTATGGCCTATATGGCAAAAACTTGTAGTGGACTACTCCATACTTCTTCAAAATTACCTTAACCTTATCTTGGAAGTGAACACCATTATCTAATGCAACATACCATAACAACAAATAAGATTCTTCTATATAAGTATGTCACGACATGGTCCGACACACCATAACAACAAATGAGATTCTTCTCTATGAATTTGGCCATCTACTGAACCCCTAGTTTCCTAAATGACTTAGCTTTTACCCATTTTAAGAATTAATCAATTACCATAATGATGTACTTATGAACCTTGGTAGATGTTGGCTTAACCTCTCCAATAACATAAATTCCTTATGCCATGAATGGTCGTGATGAAGTCAAATTTTATAGTTTTATAGGTTACAAGTTATTAAGGTTTTTATAAATTTAGTACTTGTTGCAACCCTTTGCAATGTTAATATAATATCACTCTATTATGGAAAAGTAACCCAATCATAAGTATTTCCTAGCCATAGCCATCCTATTTATACATAGACACATACCCTTGTGTGCACTTCCTTCATAACCCTTTTGGCCTCTTTTCTATTATGCATCTTATGTGGACTCCATTCGACATTCTTTTATAAACCATTCTTTTATAAATAATGAATTGTGATGTCAACCTCCTAATGGTATCTGTATCATTCTCTTCACCCTCAGGGTAGGTTCTATCTTCTAAATACTGTTATATGTCATAGTACCATAGCTTGTTATCCATTAATACTTACATCACTCTCTCACCGATGTAGCATGATACTCTTAACTTGTTTATAACTAATGACTTTATCATAATCTTTTTTGGCTCATCCTAGATTACAGCCAAAGTAGCTAAGGCATCTGCCATCAAGTTTCTTCTTATGGAATGTGTCTAAATGTAATTCTCTAAAAATTTTTAGTCAACACTTTCACCTACTTTAAGTATGGCCTCTACCACTATTCCTTCAACTCATATGCCTCATTTACTTAGGAAATCACCAACATAGAATCTTCAAAGACTTTCACTACTTTGACTCTCATCTAAACTAGTGATTGAAGCTCAAATGCACATGTCTCATATTCTACCATAATATTGGTTACTCCAAACTCAAGTTGTTTAGCCATTGACAGTAACTTTCTTTTAGGTGAAATAATGTCCATTCCAACTCCTTCTCCTTTACAATTCACTACCCCATCAAAATACATTTTTTTTGGACTAGGCTGTTCAAACTTAAGTCAAGACTCTCTTTTGATTTTGACAATCTAGATTGAGTATGTAAAGGATAAAGAATTAATTATGCATGCTCCTAAAAGAATGATTGTGAAGTGATTCAAAACATAAGTATGAAATTGCTCCTCCTCAATCCATACTCCCCCTTAGTTATTCTAATAAGATCATTGTCAATATTATCTCTCTTTTTATATGTTCCCTCTTTGTATATTTAGTCAATTGTCTTTTCCCTTTTGTCAAGATCAAAAAGAGAAGAATATGAGGGAATAAGAGAGATAATAGGAAATATGAGAGGGAATGACGACAAACTTGTAAATTGTACAAACTCATATTAGAATAGCAAATATATAAGTTTTTGCACAATTGATCACAATATGACACGTAAAAAGATAAATAGATGAAACATAAAATGCATAGAAATTTTATATATAAAAGAAACATAAATGCAAAATAATTCAAACATTTAAAGATGCTTGAACACATAAACTAGGGCTAGAAATTTAAGAATTTTCATATATGGCCCTAGTATAGAGTATATGATTTTTTATGATTGATTTGAACATTTGAAATATATAAAACCATTAGGCATAGGCGACTTAGTGCTAGGAGCACCTTTCTTCCTCATGACCTCAACACTTAAAGTTTGAGGTGTTGATGCTTTATTAAATGTAGTGAGTGAACAAGTAGATGAAAAGGCTTCATTAAAGCCTAGACCATGCCTAACTAAAGGAGTATTTGAGATACTAGAAGTGTATTTAAAACTTTCTTTCCTTTGTGGAACTTAGATATAGAGTTCCTAAGCTCAATGAATTTACCCTTTAAGGTTTCTCAATAAGGTTAGTGATGAAGATGACTTAGATAGACTCTCAAAGGACTTTTTGAGTTCTTCATTAAAAGTCCCTAACTCACTTACGAGATCATTTAAGGATTTTAATTCATCCTCTAGTTTATAATATTTTTTCTTATAAGTTTTCATTTATGATTTATATTTATCACATCTCAAAGTGAGAGCTTCTGAAAGCTCTTCATCTATATCATCTAATGCATCATAATCATCATAAGAGTGCGAAGAAGTACTTACCTCTTTGGGGGAGTCTACTTGAGCCATGAAGCAAAAGTTTGTTACCTCATCTTTTTCTTCTTCACCACTTAAATCATCATCCCAAGTAGTCTTGAGCCTCTTCTTCTTTTCTTTGTGATGATAGGAACATGACTTTCTTTGGATTCTTTTTTCTCTTATCCTTTTCATCAACTCTTTAGTCTTTCTTGATATTTTGGCAAGCTCTTTTTCTTCTTTATCATTTTCATTTGAGTCACTTGAGCTTAAATAATCTTATTAAGCTTTGAAGGCTAGAGCTCACTTCTCCTGTTTGTGTCTTTGTCCTCTTAGCTTCTTCATCTCTTCATCTTTCTTGAGAGTTATCTTATGAGTGAGAAGCTTACCAATAAGGGTATCGATTGGCACTTTCCCAATCTCTAGATTGGACTCTTAAATATTACATACTCTTGCACCAAATTTATCTAATAGAACATATTTAAGGATTTTAATATTTACTTCATAGTTAGTAAGACTCCTTCCAAACATTTTCATGTTTGTGACAATAGAAAGGAGTCTATTTGTCATTTCGGTGATGCTCTCATGGTTTTTCATCATGAAGAGCTCCCACTCTATCACATACATCTCCAACCTACTTAGTTTCACAATAGTTGTGCCCTCATGATAGTTTTATAGTTATTTTCATATGGCATATGTAGTTTGGCAATATTGGACTCTTCCATTTTTTTTCTCTTGACATGGAGCTTAGGAGAATAGCCATTGCCTTATTGTTCTTCCATTTGCCTTCTTTTGTGCTTCACTCAATTATCTTGCAATTACCACCTCTACTCCTTCAACCATCATTTTTGGAGGCTTCACTCTTCAAGTATATAATCCCATAAGTTGATGAGATCGCTATCAAGATAGATCTCTATTTTATGCTTTCAAAGAGCATAATCATTACCATCAAAGTGGGGATTAAGATGAAAGTGGACTCCTTCTTGTGTCATTGGTCTTTTCTCACACAATTAAGGCTTGAATTAAGACTTGGCTCTGATACTAATTGTTGGTCCTAGTGCACCAAGAAGGAAGGATTGAATTGGTCGCAAATTTGAAATTTTGATTTTGGAGAAAGCCCATAAATATGAAAGATTAGAGAAAGAGAACAAGAAGAATGAACACAAGAGTTTTATAGTGGTTCCATCCACTCCCTAATTCACCAATTAAGTGTTTCACTAGATTACTAGTGTTTTATAAGCTCACACTCAACTTAGTGTTCAGGCTCACACCAAACCTTAAAAGTGTTTTTCCAAGGCTAACACTCAACCTAGTGTTTCAGGCTCACACCAAACCTCACAAGTGTTTTTCCAAGGCTAACACTCAACTTATATAAGAGCTTCACAACTAGGCTAACCCTCAAACCTAAACAAGAGTTTTCTATACAAGGGCTCACTCTCAAACCCAAACCCAAGGTGGTTAAAGCTTACACCAAATTATGTACAAAGAAATAAATAATTAAAGTTATGAATTAAGTTTGCAAGAGTTTTGGTACATGTCAATGGTTTCCCTTTTACATTCAAGTCCATTTGGTGGGGTATTTATAGGCAATAAGTACCAAAGAGGCGTTATAAAGAAACTATGCCTAAATCTCTAAGTTGTGCTAGACATATCTTGCATTAAATGTTCGTCAGACAAAATTCGCAGTCGAGACTAAATTCACAGTCGCTAATTTTGAACTGTGCCTAACGGCGAATCCACGTGGCATGAAACCATTAGTCTCTTCAAAAACTAGCAATTAGATCTTTCTAATGAATCTTAAAATTCACAGTCACTACTTCAAATTCACGGTTGTTATTTTCCTTTTTAGACACGATTGTCAATGTGAAATCATCTATCTAATCATGTAGATGTTGTTTCTAAGATTTGCGATCGTGACTTTTGAATCTCAAAAGCTTTTTTTTTCAAAATTTGCGGTCACTTCAAAATTTGCGATCGCTAATTTCTAAGGCAGATTTTCATACTTAGAGTTTTTTGCTTCTAATCATTTATATTCAACTCCCAATGAGATTATATCTAAATATCTACAAAAACTATACTTAAAATTGATATTATAACCTTTCAATCTATATTGTCAAGATCAAAAGAGAGTCTTGACTTATGTTTGAACAACCTAGTCTAACAATTTTCCATCTCTGGGCTTCTATTGCCCCCATATTCTCATCAGGAAATTCAAGCAATTCTTATTATTTTTCTATGATAAGATGTTATGCTAAGTATTCAATGACTATCCTTCCTTTAATTACCTTCTTCATTACATACTCTGAACTCAACCATTTTGCCAACCTCCTACTAATAATGGTGCTTCATATGGATACTTGGCTAGGATCAATTTGGAAACCAACTCCATTAAATATGACAAAGTAATGTTGTAACTTCTTGGTAGCCTAAACTATAGCCAAACATATCTTTTCAACTTATTTGTACTTTTCCTTGTAAGGCAGAGGCATCTTATTAGTACACTGTGTGTTAATTTTCTTCACCATCCTCTTATACTAATAATGCCCTTATATATATCTATCTTCAACTGTTAGGTACAAAACCAACAGCTTCCCTAGCTTTGGTGGCTTTAACACTAATGGATTCGATAAGTACTGTTTCATTTTCTCAAAAGCCTTCAAACATTATTTGTTCCATATTACCGATCAGTCTTTTCTCAAAAGTTTGAAGATGAGCTCACAAATTTCGAAGCCGGTCTTGTAATGAAATAGCTGATGTACTCAATATGTGTAAGATCATAACTTGATTTTAGAAAACTTTAGTAATCAAAGTTATTTTGAGTATATTTTTTTAATTATTATGCATATGATTATGATTTTTAATGATTTAATAATGATTAAATATATTTTAATACATTTAAGAATATTATTTAATGTATATTTGGTATTTTAAAGAGAAATTATTTTATATTAATGAGATTATTATTTGAATTAAGGTTTTGTTATTTATTAAGAATTATATTTAATGAGTTATATTTATTGAATATTTTATATTTAAAAATTAAATTTAAATGAGTATAATATGATATTTAATAATTTTAAGATGAATTTTATGTAAAGAAAATATATTTAATGATTTAAGGATTTAAAGATATGAATTTAATTATTTAAGTATGAATTTAATTGAGATTTAATAAACTTATGGAATTAATTTAAGTTGATATGAGTATATAATTTAAATAATTTTAATGTTAACTATGTCATGTGAATAAATTATATTAAGTAAATGTTTAAGGAATTTAATTAAATGATGTTGAAGATATTAATTTATTTAAGTTTATTTAAGTTAGTGTTAAGTTTATTCATTAAGAGTATTTGTGATTTAAAATGATTTAATATAAAGTATTTGATTATGAACAAATTTGATTATTTACGTAAGAGATTTTTATTAATTTTTAGGAGACCAAATTATTTATAATATACATTTTATGTCATAAGAAAGAATAAATTAAGAATGATTTGTTATTAATTTATTTAAGTAAAGATTTTTTTTTTGTTTAAGAAAATTTTAAGTTAAGTTAATCTATGTATTTTATGAAAATTAATTTAATTATAGAATTAATTTAAAATTTATATATTTTGTGATAATTAATTTAATTATAGATGAAGAATTGAATTTTACAAAATTTAATTATTTTATATGATTCATATTTTAATTATGAAATTTTCAATTATTATATTATTATGATTATTAATGTTATTATTTAAAAAAAAAGAAGTGAAAAAAATAAAAAAAAAACTAAGTCAGATTGATTTTGGCAAAGTAAAACTTTGTAGTTTTGGCTTTGCCAAAATAAGGAGGTAGTAGAAAGTGCAGGACACAGTCCCATCCTGCATTGGGTCCCACACAATGAAAAAAAAGATAGAGGTAAGCACAATATGCCACCTAGCAAAGGTGTACGTAACCAATCGGTGCTCACCAAAACAACGTTGTTTTGGGCTTTTAACATGGCAAAACTTCAAATGGCCATAACTTTTTTAACCAAAATTTTGTTTCAGGTTATTCAAGTTTCTATAGAGAGCTATTTCCACATGTTTTCTATTGACACCTAATTTTCCTAAAAGATGGCCAAACGGGAGTGAAATAGTCAGTCAACATTTTGGTCAAAACTTTTATTTCTAATTGATTTTGGACAAACAATAGCTGTCATATGATGATGCCATAAGTTTTTATGGACTTGTGCCACAAAGACCCATAAGATGGCTTTGATGGTTTTCTTAGCAACCACCAGCAGCAAATGTCGGCCACCACATGTGGTGATCTAGCAGTGGCCAAATTGGCTCAAGTAGAATTTATGCTAGAAAATCCTATTAATCTCCCTAGTCATAACGGTTCAAGCCTCATAAAATTTGAAATTCTTTATAAGATTTTATGAATTTTTAATAACTATAAAATCAAATCCTTAAATGCAAAATTAATATTTATATGAGATTTATTGCTTGAAAAATGGATTATATGTGTGCAAAATAATTTTAAATAAATTATTGATGAAGGAATTAGAGTTAATTGTATATAATTTGAGGTTATTGTATTTTTAGACTAAATTGAAAGAATACAAAAATTTTGAGGATATTTATGAAATTAAAGAGTTTTGGACAATCAACAGAGCATGAATGATAGTTATGAATATGATTTTTAAGTTATTATGATGAAATGGAAGTAAGATACTATTTGAAGATGTAAATGTAGTGAATGGACTAATTGATAAGTTTTGAAAAGTTTGAGGACTTAAAGGATTATAGTGTTTGATATAGAATTAATTATAGCTACGTATGTATATGAATGTTAAATGATAAATTATGAGATCATGTATAACCATGGACCTGAATAATGAAAGTTATATATCTACATGTAATTTTTAGACAAAATTGCTTTTTTAATAAAAAGTTTAGGTTTGATACCCTTATAAACCTTTTGACCAATAATAGTTTAATTTATGTAGGTAATATGTTCCATGGATAAGTTTAGCCAACTTGCCATATTTTAAGTATTGTTATTACATTAACATAGAATTATTTATATGCTTAGGTGTGTTTGATGCTAAAGATCAAAGATAGAGAAAGAGATGCAAAGGATTTGTAATGCCAGGCAAGGGATTTTATTATGATTTTTAATGCCCATTGCATTCATGCATCATATTTTTGTATATAACAATATGCAAAATTATTTTATATAAAAGGCATATGAATTTTATGGAAAGAAATAATATGCCATGTATAAATATTTACATAAATGCTATGTGATGTGAGAATAGTTTAAGGAAAAAATGAGAATCCAAAGACTTATAGTTATATATGTAAGGATTATAACTCATATGAAATGAATAAATGTTATTATGCATACATGACATGACTAGTAAGGAAACTCTCCAATGTTAGAGATAAGTAAAGACACAACTAATGAGGTAGCTCTCATGTGAATGCACAACTGATGAGGCAACTCGGCTGTGCGAGAAAAATAAGTAACTAAGTCATGATTCCTATAGACTTAACTATCCATAGGTGCAATGTTATGTTATGTGAATATTGTATGCAAATGATGTGTCATGTAGTTAGAGATGCATTCATATTAAGGCATATAAGCATGTATATAGATATATAATTCGTCATTGAGTTTCCCATAGAGAACTCACTCCTTCATACATAGGTTATTTTGCAAGTTAAGTATAGGATTCATGCCTTGGGTTCATGCTTGAGAATAAAGGCTTTAATTTATGTATCTTGTACATGTTAAGGCACTACTTATTCATTGTAGATGCCTTAGTTATTATGTATAAAAGTTAATAAGGATGTGTATATAATTAAGAAATGTGATAATCATGCAATGTATATTCTTAAATACCTCTAGAATGTCTTTGAGTATATTATGAAATATCGAAAATGAATTTTTATATATGAAAGTTAAATGTTAATGATTATGACATATAATGAGGCTATAATATTGAAAGTTAAGCATGAACCCTTTGATTCTAAGATTGATTATGGGAGATCATTTTATACGTTATTTATGGTGTAAAAGAAAAGAAAAGAAAATAAGAAATGAGAAAAGAAAAGAAATGTAACATCCCAGATTTTTTATGAGGATAATTTTGGTGATTTAGTCATTAAAGATTTTTTTTATTTTAATTTATATTTGAATTAGAAGTATAATTTGACATTTTAGATAAGATAAATGATATCTACAAGTAATTATGGTCATTATATATATATATATATATATATATATATATA
>CATIWR010680117.1:0-17867 GCA_949677035.1 Omphalea diandra | reverse complement strand
TATATATATATATATATATATATATATATATATATATAGGAAACTATCTTCATAATTTTCTCAAAACTTGCAATTAATCCGCAGTGACTAAGACTTATTGTTTCTTTGTCTTTGAATTCAAACTTTCTTGATTCTTTCATTCTCTAACCTCGATAATTGCATAGAAAATATATACATAAGGTATTATGCATTATTCATTCCCCTCTTTGCTTTTTTTTTTTCTTTTCTTATGATGGATTATTGCCTTCTAGAAGGGAGGCATGGTTATGGGTCTTATTAGGGAGTAGGGTCAGACACTACCAAATGCGACGCTGAAGATTGATCCCGCAATGATGCACGTACTGCTAGAGCAGTGGATGGATACGACTCATAACTTCCATCTACCTTTGATCAGTAAGATGATGATCACACCCTTGGACTTCACTTTCCTAATCTGTTGCTATTCGCAGAATTCCCTTACCCACTAATTTTTAAATGCATGAGCCAGTGTTTTAGAGGGACAACTTGCTTAGGGTCTTTGGTTGCATTGTCTTTCTCAAGAGGAGCATGACTGTGGCAAGGACCAGCATAAAGACTAATACACCTTGGGTCATCAACGATTGCTTCGATGAGGTGATCGATAAGCATGCACACTGTTTTCTATTATACGACCTATTAGGGGTCTTATTCTTTAGCACCTCTGATATGGTGAGCATTGTTTGGTGTAGGTACTGGAGGACTTAGGTTATCTCTTAATTCTTTCTTATGCTTAAGTCTTATTTGATTGCTTTAAGAGTTATGTTATCTTTGTTGATAGGAATGAGGCATTGACCAAGGCTTGCTAAAAAGGTTAGACCCCGAGGATGACGTGGATGGTGGCTACCCTTGTTTCTTACGATGGAGCATAGTGTCTTATGAGGAGTCCTTCATCATTGCCAATCACACCCATCTAAACATGATTACTCTGGACTGGGTACTTCTCCCTACATAGATAAAATTATATGAGTTGTGATTATTTGTCTTTTATTACTTAGTTTTACACTTATAGTGGTTTTCCATCTTTATTATAATTATGACTCAACTGAAGGGGTCCTATTTAAATGTGGCCTCTAGAGTGGCAGAGGCAAAGACTATCTCTTATGGTTGTTGTCTAATGGTAGGGCCCTCTATTCGAGAGTGGTATATAGAAGAGCACATCTTTCATTGGGATGAGCATTTAAATGAGTGATTGATCCCACAACACCTGGCCACTAGCCTATTCTAAGCGAGGGACCCTGAGGGTGCAGTGCTTACCACAGTACTATGATATTTGCTAGTGGAGCAACTATCTTCTGTTAGTAGTCCCTATATGTCCAGGATGGTTGGAGCACTAGTGTGGAGTCTTCCTCTGTCAGAGGCGATTATTTGGGCATATCCCCTTAATATTTACCTGATGATGGGATCATCCATCGCATAGGGGTTGAGGCATCACTGCATAGGTTAAATGATGATTTGTCATTTCTATTTTTGTATCTAGCACCGCTGTTGCGCAGGATCGCAAATGGGCAAATGGATCGACTTCGGGAGTTGTGGAGCTCACAGTGGTATGTGACTTAGCTTCTATGCAAGATAGTCTAGTGGAGTCTTACATGACGTTATTGACTTGGTCCATGATGACGTTGCGATCACTTGGTCTACTTATATGTTTAAATCGAGCGAGAACACCTATGTAAGCATTTTCTTCTTTATCTCCTTATACTCTGACTATGACGTGAGCTTTATTTTTTAGGATGCTTCTTTTTTCCTTTCCACAGATTCCTCACATTCAGGTTGAGGCTATGGTCGATCTGATCACTGCCCTGAAGAGAGCTATGAAGCAACAGATGTGCTCCATGTAGGTTAGTAAGGGAAAGCAAAAACAATGCTTATATGCATGTTTATGATTTTGTGTTTTACGTGTTTTATGTCCTATTCATCCTACCCTTATGTTTCTTATATCAGACGATCTAGTACTTGAACTTCGAGATCAAATAGAAGGATCAGTGTCTGGTAGAGGTGGAGGTAGCGATTGAGACCTTAGCTCAAGCACCCAGGAGCACAAGTATGTCGTGATTGACGGTGAGGCTGAGGATTCCGAGGTGAGTCCCTCTAAAGGTAGAGACAATTGAACTCTAAAGATGCCCTTCTTAGCTTTTAAGACATTTTTTCTTTTCCATTTTGTATGGTGCATTTAGTTGATATTTTGCATAGTTATACAGTTTATTGGGCAATTTGAAAGCCTTCATTTTGGATGTTTGCTTTGGACTTTCTAGGGTAAACTGAGGCAATATTGTCTCCATTTTTTTGGTCAAACTCTGATACTATGATTTTCATTTAATGTAAAAACATGATTTTCGCCTCAAATTATGTGTCTTTGAATGTGTGCTATCATTATTTTACATATATGATTCCATGATAGGTGCAAATGTCCTTTTAAGCTCAAAGTGAAAACAGAAGCTACCCAATCTCTTCCCAGAAACTGAGGGCTATACAGCCCAAGATGAGGCCTATATAGCTTAGCTAGATGGTTGTATAGCCCTAGCTAGAGGCTGTATAGACCTGGTCAAAGGTTGTACATATATGATCAAGGGCTATACAGACCTGTCAGTCTTCTCTTCTTTTATAAATACCCATTTCAAACTTGCTCTTCACACCCACTACTTCTGGCTGCCAAACTATGTCAAAAACATTTTTAAAGTCTCTTTCTTCTTAGATCTGGTATGATCTACTATGGCCAGGTCTTTTAGCTCTTTGCTGCCTTTCATTTGTCAGCCTTGACCCTCACTTTTACGAGTAGCTTATGACTTATGGGTCCCACTACCCATACTTTTCATTTTAGAGATGTAGAGATATGCCCTTTACTAGAGGAATTTGGTGCCATTCTTGACAACAACATCACATGTGCGAACTAGATTGCACTGCCTCAACCGGATTACCTATATGTTTTAAAGATGGTGGAGCTATTTAACATACAGTATAAGGAGGTACCCAAGTACATATTAGATGAAGAGAAAATCCTTATAGCTCATTTCATCACTCTTTTCCCTTCTAGGGGCCATGACCGAATGGCTTATACCCGTATTGTAGTAGCCATTCTGATGGACGAGTATTTGTTATTGGGGAATTATGGAGAGATCGATCTATAGATCTTACTATTCTTAAAGGGAGCTAAGTCAGGGAAGACCCCTGTGCTGATGATCTTGGGCGAAACCATCATCGGGCGTGATAAAGTGGCTTTTAGTATTAGTGATTCTTTTACGGGGAGCCTGTTGTTGCTTCAGGTAAGAGTTTCTCTTGTAGTAACTTTTCTTATTTGTGTGTTGTTTCTCTTTTTCTTTTTTTTTTTCTATTGCCTTAACTTTTTCCTGGAATGTCCTTATAGGTTTTTAATCCAGGGGCTGCTCACTTTTGCTTAGGCTACCCTTTTGGTTTTTCAACCTAATAAGCACATTTTATTCTTTTTATTTTTTCTTATTTTTTCTTATTTTTTCATTTTTCAGATATGGCTGCAAGAGAGGTTGGCATTATTGACTGCTCTGACTATGGACGCGAGGCTTTACTACCCATAACATCATTCAAATTATCGCCTGATGAGGCCGACTACTCAAAGATTGAGTGGGATTAATGGATATCCCATATCACTATCACCAATATTCATTGGAGCAGCTCTTGAAGAATCTGATGCATGTTACTCAGAAGACTTACTAGGATTACATAATTCTTCTTGGGTTGGCTTTAGGCATATTTCATGATCTAGGCTATGTGTGTTGCTAGTCCAACACTCCTCAGTTTGAGGAACAGTTCCTTCTTTCATTTGTAGAAGGTCCCTTATCTTAACACTTTTAGGATAGTGTTGAGGCAACATGGACTAGTCAACACATCTATGACTTTACATTGGATGAGATTCTCAACCTGACGATGATGTGGACTACATGGCATGGTTATGTGACCTTTAAAGCCATAGGCATTACGTTAACAAATTGTAGACAATGATCCTTCACAGAAAAGATTGTTTTATATTTACTTCTAGTTCAAAAGCATGTATGACTAATTCACTTTAATTATGTAAATGTACTTCCATTTGATATTATGCTTAACATGAATCATTTACATTTTGTATGTTACACATTAATTAAGTGCATAAATTCTACTTTTAATATTGGCACATTAGAACATCCAATTTTCTTGCCTTGTGCCTTTGTATTGCTAATCCTTGTTTTTTCCATCATCACCTAGTTATCCTATCGATGGTTCCTTAGTGGGCAGTTGCATTCTTTCGACTTTTGCTTGCATTTATTATATTTTTTTATGCTCTAACTTTTGCAGAGGCCTCCCTTTTAGGTTTTTGACTTAATGAGCTTTTTTCTTTTTTCCTTTTTTATCATTTTTTTTTTATCTTTATGCCTTGACTTTTGCCTAAGCTAACTTTTTGGGTTTTTAACTTAGTACGCTATTTTACTTTTCTCACACCTCGTACATAATACTTATTCAACTAGTCTAAGTTAACTAGCTTGGTGAATTCATTCCCATACATAACACAAGTTGCGACACTATCAACTAGCACGTCTATATTTGGTAAAGGAAAATCGTCCTTTAAGCATGCCTTATTCAGATCCTTGTAATTGACACACATCCTTACTCTCTCATCCTTCTTCAATATCTGTACTATATTGGCTAACCATTTGGGATAAACTACTACCTCTAAGAACTTGGCATTCAATTGCTTTGCTACTTCTTCCTGGACCAATTGGGCCCACTCAAGTCTTTTTTTTCAAAGCTTTTGCTTTACCAATTTCATGTATGGGGAAGTCAAAATTTGATGTTCTATAATTTGCTTATCAACCCTTGGCATGTCTTCAAATGTCTAAGCAAAAACCCTATGATATTTCCTAACCAGCTATTCAAACTTCATTCTCTCCTCTATTGTGACATCATTAGAGATGTGCAAGATCTTTAGATTTTCATGTGTGTTAAATTTAAATGCAATGCTATGCATAGAATTAATGTTAAATATGTTCATGAAATGTTGCATGATATGCACTCTACCATTAGGAAACACACCACACAAGTAAGCAAATTCATCATACATTGTCTTAAAATTAAAAAGAAATACATCATCATCCTCAAAAAAGCTGTAAATAAGAACATCAATAGTAGCAAAAAAGTTAGCTTCATTTGGTTAGTTGACTAGAGTCTCTTCTGCTGGAGCCTTTTCCTCTTTTTCACCCTTTACTTCATCAGTCAAAACCTCAAGATCAATATTTTGTAAAGGATCTACCTCTTTCCCATTCTCTTTACAAGTAATAGCCTTAACAACTCCCTTAAAACTCTATTTCATCCGATCATCCCCTAGGTCAATCTTGAGAAAGTTGGCCCAAAGTGTTGTACCATATGCCATGGTAGGTTCAATCTCTGCCATTGAGCTTTGCATTTCCTTGTCACTTACTTCTTCAATGGTGTTCATAATCATGCTCTCAATGTCATCAAATTGTATTCCCATATAGACAACCTTAGTGAGCTTGCATTGCCTAGTATATTTCTATTTTGTATCCAAAAAATATGCACATTGCTTTATTAAGTCAAACCCCTTCTTGGCATGATCTTCCCTGTTGGCCCAGAAATTCTGATCCAATACACACTACTCTCTCCATTCATTAGTGATCTTCTTATCACTCCTCAGCTATATAAACTAAGGCTCGTATAGAATTATAGGCAAACTTGATTCTTGACCATCCTTTTATCTTTATAACTTATTTCCTTTTCTTCTCTCTCTTCTTCTTACCATCGTCCTCTTTTGATGAGTCATAATAATTCTAATATCCTAATTCATTAACATCTAACTAGAAAAAAAGCCTTTTTTAGTTCATCCATATCCTTGCTTGATGACTCCTCATTCTCGATTGCTTCATGTCTAACTTTCTTTGCAGCCTCTCTTTCTTTCATAAAGGAATCTGATGGTGCTCTACGTAACTCCCTTACTTTTAGCTTTGACTCTTTACCATAATACTTCAATCCTTTCTTCGTAATTTGAATAGGGATTTCTAAAAACTCTAATATGTCATTAGAATTCTTCCTTAACCCTTATCCTAGAAGAAAGTTCATATTCTTAATAATTACCATCACATTAAAGTCAACCCATTTGTCAGTGACTCTAATAACTTGAAACCCTTAAAGATGGGAATAACCACACTTAAAGCTGATACAATCTCCCCAACCTCAGCACAAATGGTCATAATCTCTCCTTTATAAAAAATTTTAACTTTCTAATCAATTATGGAAGGCACACCATACCATGGTCTTCCTAGCGAAAGTGGAAAAATGATTGAAATCTCTAAGATTGTAAATTTTACTATTGCCTCCATTGTGTCCATCTTTATCAAGTTCTTGTACACACCTAAAGCTGGACTCCTACTATTGTCATAAGCTCCAAAAACACTATTAAAAGCTTCCAAATCTTTCTTAGAAAAACCAAACTTATGTATAACTTCAATGGGCAGATGTTAATCCTAGACCCATCATCAAACATGACACACGACTTACATCTCCCCTTTACCTCGGCTTGGATAAATAAGGCCAAGTTATGATCCCTTCCTTTTGATGGCAAATCCTTATTTGAAAAAGTGATTTTACCTTTACGAGTCACCGATGTAATGGCATCTATTGGATAACTTCCTTCATGATAATCAGACTCGACAGAGCCTCAACCACGACCGTCTTATGCTCCTGAGAGGTAATGATCAACTCTCACACATTGATTTGGGTTGTCATCTTCTTTAACTATTTCATAATAGGATTGTCTTCTTCTTGATCCTTCATAATGAGTTTGTCTATCTTCTTCTCAACCCTCGTTTCCTTGGGAGGTTCCTTATTAATGTAGTATTTCCCACTACATGTCACATGGCTAACTTACTTTCTTCTTTCTTTTTATCACTCTCCTCCCATAACCATATCATTCTTTTTCTCTACTCTTCCTTTGTTTCTTCATCTAAACTTTCATAGGGATTAATAGTGCAAACAACTAGAGTCCCTCTTGCAACCTCTCTAATGGCAGCAATAACAACTTCCTTGAAAATTTAAAAATATATCATGAATGTTCCCTAATTTGGGGAAGGAACATTATGATAATTTAGAAGGGGGTTCGCTCAGATGTTAGGCCTTCTAAAATTTGGTGAAACAATTATATTATTATTAATGAGATCTTAAATCTCATACTTTAGTATGTAGCAATCATCGATGATGTGACTTGCTTCTTGATGAAAAACACAGTAAGCATTGGTGTGATACCCTTAGGCAGGGAATTAGGAGGTGGTCTTAATGCTAGAGGCTTTAACACTCCCTTCTTATGCAACCTCAAATGCCTTGGATAAAGGCATCCCTAAATGACTAAATTGTCTTAGCGCTCTTACTGCATTTACATTGGCTATTATGTTTCCTTCGGTCTGATGTTGAGACATGACACTTCGTCTTCACCATACTGTCTTCTCGACTCAGATTCTAATTCTTTGGCTTACAAGCCTGCTTTAACATTCTCTTAATTTTGATGCCAATACCAAGCAGTGCCCCTTTTATAATCATTCTAACTTGCTCTCTTTTCATAGGCCTTGTGTTCATTTTTAAAGTCATATTATTCCATCTTCTGATGTAGTCATTGAAGCACTTACTAATTTTTTGCTTTAAAGATTCCAAATCTTGCAATGTGACTTATAAATCTAAATTACAAGCATAGTGCCTCTCAAAAGCCTCTGTCAACTCTTTTTGGTCTTCCCTAATAGTTTTTTATTGGTTCAAATATCATGTCTTTGTAGACCCTTCTAATGGCCACTCAAAAAACTCTAACATGATATCTGTCAAACCCGAAATGCCTTCATGACTATTATACACCAATAAACATGGTTCTTTGCATTCTAGATCCTTATGAATGTGGGAAGCTCAAGCATATGAAAGTTAGCTGGTAACTTCTCAGGTTTATAGGCTAACAATTCCCTAATGTTTGTTCCTTTTTTCAAACCTTTAGAATCCAAAGCCTTTTGTATTTTCTCTAACTATTTGGTAAAGTCATCAAATTAAGTGCTCTCCTTCTCACTTTCCTTAGGTTTGTCTAGATTGTAGTTATACTTTTCACTTCCTTAGTAAGCTTTCTTTCATGATATTCTTTCATCCCAAATAGATCATCATCAATCACCACTAGTTAGGGTGCTTTTATTGGTGCTTTCCTACTGTTAGTTCTATTAGCAGAGGTTTCTCCCTTTTTTTAGAATCTCGTTAACACACTTGTTTACTTCTTCGACAATCCTTTCTTCTATCTTGCAATTGAAGTCGATCATTATCATTTTCAAGATCTTTGGTCGTATGGTTGGTTTCATGATTGGGTCAACTTTCTAGCTCAAACTTAGAGTCTTACTTTTTTTAGCAAATTAGTTGCCCTTTCTCTTCCACGAGGGTTTGGATATAGCTATGATGGCCGTAAGACAAGGATTATCAGTATGATGCATGAATAGGTACTCAATCCATGGATGCATGTTATGCGCAAATCATTTTGCACAAGATCATTTCAATCTTATTTCTACCACACACAAGGTCTAATGACTCTTTCTTATGCGAGGTCTCATTCTTATACCATCATGGAATAAAGAATGTCTAGGGTCACCTCAGACTAAAAGGAGTTTAAAGCCTCAAAAGAACATATACACAAAGGTACTAAAAGGAATAACTTTTTACATTACTCAAATAAATATGTACAAGCAAGGAACAAAATTTGTTTAAGTAGATAAGGATGTACATAAAAATTATTTACATGGTAGGGAAGGGGAAATACATCAGTATTTACATGTGGGGATAATTACATCAAGAGGGATGGGGTAACATTTATGTTTGCATTAGGGATACCTAACCATGTTCTTTGAGGACTTTCCCTCTCCTCTAAAAAAGTAATGCAAACAAGAGGGGGTAACCTATTCTAAGGAGTTATTGGCTCCTATATGTGCCTAATGGTTGATAGGATTGTTATAGTTGGTGGCTCCTATAAGCTTGAAGGGCAGTTATCGTGATCCCCCATTCAATATACTTGAAGTTACTAGGCTCATAAGTGATAAATCCTCCTCACAATCTCTTAAGTCCAAAAAGAGCTTAAGTCCTAAGTTTGGAGAACCATCAATTCATTTTAGGGCAACCTAGTGCTCATGGTAAAGTGTGAAAACTGCATGAATGTAGTGAAATTACTCAATAGCAAGTTTAAAATATTAAAAGTGAATCGGAGATTGAACGTGAAGTCAATTTTGGTCCCTAGCGGAGTCACCACTATAAGCACCTCAGTTGTTTCGCTTGAACTAGTGAAATCTTGCTTGCGACTCTATCCTTTTATCAACCAATGAAGAGTCGAAAGGATGAGGGTTCTTTAAATTGGTAATGATCCTAAGGTATGGTACATGGTTGGACCAACAAGGGGTCCTTTTAGGCCTTGCACAATTTCAAAGCCTTTAGTCCAAGATAATAGTCATCGGGGAATCGAAAGCAGAATAATACGTTAGTACCATCCCTAAAAATATGGAGTCGTCACCTGACTTTGGTCAAGACAAGAATCTGAGGAAGGTAAAATTTAAACCTAATGTAAGTCAATTAGAAGGCCCACTTCATCATCACCTCATCAAAGACTGGGTTCAAAAATTGGGTATGGCTTGGGGAAGAGGCTAGGCACTCCCAAATCGCTTAGACATTGGGTCCGACCTTCAGACATCTTTGGTTCACTTTTAATATTTAACCAAGTGATTAATTGGTCCAATTAACAACCCTAAATATGCATCTAACCACAATTGACCTAGACAAATCAAGTTATCCACTTCAAAAGGAGAGGGGTCATGCATCATGGCAAAAAGGGGAATCATGCATTCCATTATCCATACACAACATTCTAAATAGGGGAATGCGATTATATAACATGGCATAGCGGTTTTGCATGCACTATCATTCATCCATTCTAGCATAATCATTCATAATTATATAAAATAGTAATCAAGACAAAGTTCATGGTGTAACTCAAGTGAGAACACCTACACCCAAAGAAAGAGAATAGGTTAGTGACTAACAATAGGAAAGTGAGTAAAAGAAAATAAAAGGAAAACAAATAAGGTTCATAATAATCATCTCACCAAATCTCCAAAGTTAAGGTACTTGAACAAACATCTAAGTCCATAATATCACATCCCCACATCACATGGACATCATTAAACATTAATAAACATGAATATATGCATTATAAAAAGAGAAAATCGTGAACATGCAGTGCAAAGCCTAATGAAGGATCTTTAATGGCCTAAGGCTAAGTCATCACAAAATGAGGTCATGGTATTAATGGATCGTCCCTCTCTTTGCTCACTAAGAGCTAGGCATCTTAAGCACTACTAACCATAAAAAGGGTTAGAACACAAATTAACAAATAAGAAGTTATGAAGCCAAAACATGTATTAATAGTGCTTAGAAATGCATGATAAAAAAAAAAAAAATGTAAACAAGCATAAAAAGACTCTAAAGGTCTTAGGAGTGACTAACTCCTTACTTGGTCACTATTAAAAAAAAAAAAGAAGATGAAAAGAAAGCCGTAAACATCACACTAAATCACAAATAAAGGAACATGTACATCTTTAAGTATAAATATAAATACGTGCCTTTTTTCCAGTAATTGAGCTACTTTAAAAAATTTTACTAGTCATGATATGAGCATTACATGGTATGATTATAATAGCAAATTTTAAATAAATTTGATATTTGTTTTTATTAAATTATTAGTTAATTAGTTGAATGATTAAAATTAATATATAAAAATAATAATTAAATTTTATTATTATTTTATAATAATAATAATTTTTTTAAAAATATTTTAAAATAATAATAATTTTTTAAAAAATATTTTAAAATAATAAAAAATAAAATATTATAATAAAATTTATTAATCATATAATTTTTTATACAAAAATAAGAAAATTAGTAATTTTAGTTTTTTATTGGCTTTTTTAATCTTTTTAATTTTTTTTATAATTTTTTCTTATTATATAGGCTAATACTAACTATTATGAATGTCAAGAATTTCTATTAAATTTTTTAAATTATTTTTATGAGAATAACTTCCTATATTAGTAAATTCTATATTTTATTTTGAATAATTTAAGAAATTAATATAAAATACAATATATTATATTATTAATTATCAAAAATATTATATTACTAATATAATTAATTAATAAATGACAAATTTTCATTTAAATATATATATAAGTTGACGTGACAAATCATAACTAAATTTTTTTAATCCATTTGATAAAACTTTTTATATAACTCTAAACTCTAACTGTTTGAATGACAAATTATTTATATTTGTACCAATTAAATTCCTTTCAACACATGCTTTATTATTATCATATAGTCACCAAAAACTCAATAACATATTGATTATATAACAATTACTTTGTCACATTAAAATTTATTTTAGTTAAATAAATACAAAATCTAAATAATATGTTTAAAGAATCAGTAAGTGCTCTATTCATATATATTCAAACTACTTACTTTTAATTAGTATATCTTATATGATTAATTTTTGTGAAATGATGTTTAATTACATTTTTTATCATTTTAATTTGCTTTGAATTAGCATTTATGATATTATATTTACTTATATTTTTATTTATCATTTGATTTATCTTTTTATTATTCTTTTATACACACACATATATATTGAAAAATAAAAAAAATAAATTACATCACACACATTCCTATATAAATAATTTTATAATCTATAATACTAATTTTAAAATATACATAACTGATAAAAAGTATTTTATTAAGATGGCTTAAATTACAACTTTAACCATTAAAAGTTAAATTATATAGCTACTAACTTAATGATATATTATAAGAAATATTAAATTATCAAATAAAAATATAAATTATATTTATGTAAATTTAATTTAGATAAATTTATATAAATTATGTTATATTTATGTTATTATTATTATAATATATATCAATTTTCTGTTAATTTTATTTTGAATATTAAATATTATTTATTTGATTGACTATCAGAAACCAGTTCATTCAATTTTAATAAATTTTCTCTAGAAATTATGCTATATATGATTAAAAATATAAATTAATAAATAATATTTTATTACAACTAACTCAGTACATAATTATAAATTTTGAAAATTTTATTTTATTATTTTATTTACTTGACAATAATTTTTTATAAAGTAATGATTAAATTTTTATTATTATATTAATTTTATTCATTCAATTGATTAGATAGTTATTTAATAAAATAAATATTAAAATTATTTAAAATTTATTATTATAATTATATTGATATTATTTAAATTATATTGCATAATGCACAATAAAATATTTATTTGTGTAAGAAAAGTAAAGGAAGGCGCTAAGGCAAAATAATAGAGTAGAGTGAAACCCACAATGAATGAGTTGTACTTTATAATTTAAAAAATTAATATATATATATATCACTTGTGTTCTGTCACAATATTTAATTGAATGACATTAATATTTTGAAAATTAAATTTGATTGATTAGTTGATTTATAAAATTAAGAATTAGATTAATAATTAATTTAATTTAACTTAGATTAGTTTTTAATATTATTTAATATTTTAATTATTATAAATATACTAATATTTTATTATTTTTTCTAATTTTTTAAATTATTTTAATAATATATTTAAATTTATTTATTATTAAAAATTAAATCGAATTAATTAAATTAAGTCAGACTGATAAAATTTAAAATTAATTAATTGATTAATTTATTAAAATATTATGTGGTGTTTAAAATCTAAAATAAAGTCTATATGTTTAATATTAGTAACAAAAAAGTTCATAATTTGCCCAAAGTTTAGTCAAAGATGATGATGTACGTTAGAAATAATATTCAAGGCACATCTGCATACGTAGGGCACATTGACATAACTCTATTTTGTATTATATATATATATATATATATACATATATATATGTATGTATCCAAGTCAACGATGTAATTTGCGGTCGCACCATGTTAAAGGAAAGGCTGTATTCGTTGAACATACCTCAGACGCACCTGGTAAAAATTTAAGACAAATAAGCGCGTGGCAATCATTAACTGGCGGATAACCTTGGCGCCTCAGTCAGGATCATCAGACCAACACACCTGACCTCTTCATTCTCGTTCCTCAAATTCCAAGTCCACATAAAAGAAAACAGAACTACACATACTCTGCGTTTCCCTCTGCTCCATGGATTCTTCTAAAGATCGCGAGAAATTCATCTACCTAGCCAAGCTCGCCGAGCAATCCGAGCGCTACGACGGTCTCTGGGTCTCTGCTTGTTTTAGTTATACGATATTTTTTAATTATTTAGCTGAATTTATAATATTTTTGAAAATGTAGAAATGGTGGAATGGGTTAAGAGAATAGCTGAAGTTAATTCAGATCTGACAGTGGAGGAGAGGAACTTACTGTCTGTGGGTTGCAAGAATATTGTGGGTTCGAGACGCGCCTCTTGGAGGATATTGTCGTCGATCGAGCAGAAGGAGGAGTCGAAAGGGAACGAAGCAAATGTGAATAGGATTAAAGGGTATAGGCAAAAGGTGGAGTCAGAGTTGGACACCATTTGCAGAGATATTATGAAGGTGCTAGACCACCACCTCATTCCTAGTTCTGCAACTGGCGAATCATCTGTGTTCTACTATAAGATGTGAGGATCGGTTTATAAAATTTTCTTTTTATTTTACTTGGGGTTTTATGATGGATTTTGGGTTTGGTACAGGCAAGGTGATTATTATCGGTATTTAGCGGAGTTCAAGACTGGTGAAGAGAAGAAAGAGGCAGCTGATCAGTCTCTTAAGGCATACGAGGTTTGCACTAAATCTTTTAATTTCAAGTACTGTTACATGAGCATAACTTTATTTCCCTAGCTTCTCTTTGGGTAGAGTATCCTAGCAGTTTATGTTAAAGCAATGTTTTTCTACTCATTTATCCAGAAAAGATTGGATACTTGTAAACTTTCTGTATGAAGTTTGGAGTTAGTATATTATTGGATAGTCAAATTTTCTCATTATGGGTGAGTGGCACTTTGGACTTCTGGGAAACGAGTGATTTCCTTTTATGTGAACCCTGATTTTGTAGGACTTTGTTGTTACGACCATTTGTTCTTCTTCTTCTTTTCTCTTGCAAATTATTAGAGCATATACTTGTATTCTTTATTGTGTCAGTGGAGGGGGGCAAATGAATAAAGCAGCTTCTGCTTTTGTGCTGTAGGATTTTCATTGCTATCTGATGAAGTCGGAAAGGCTGTGTTGTGGAAAGCTAGTGGTTTCAATGAGGGTTTTGAATTTTAACTTTTCCTGTGGTTGAAGTATGATTAACTATATGTTCGATTGTTGATGGTGTATAGTTCTCCTTTGTGAAGGTCTGGTCATTGTTAATTAGTCTAGTAATTTTTTTCATTTCATTTGTGACCTTGTTTTAGCATCCTTTCCCATTGATCATGTTTGATTTAGGAATTCTTAACCACATGGTCCAAACCAACAAAGCTGTGGAAAGAAAAACTAAATTAGAAGGGGAGAGAACCTTGAGACTATAATTCCTTTTTTATCATGCAGTTTTATACCTTCACAGTTATCTGTTTGTTCCTACCTTCATTCTTAAAGAGCTCACTCAGTGCACAAAGTTCTCCCCACCAACTGTGGGGGAAGACGGACGTGTTTAGTATGCAGCAGCCTTCTCCTTGTACTTCTGCAAAGAGGCAGCTTCTGCATCTTGAACCTGTGACCTACATACATATTGTTATTAAGGAGCAACTTTACCAGTTGCGCCAAGGCTCACGCTCTCTAACTTCATTCTTGCTTTTAAATAATATTGCTTGCACAACATGTATTTCATTCTTTTTTTGGTTCTTGTAGTCTGCTTCAACCACTGCAGAAAGCGAGTTACCTCCCACAAATCCCATTCGATTGGGTTTGGCTCTGAACTTTTCTGTTTTCTATTATGAGATTATGAACTCACCTGAAAGGTATTGAGAATATCATTTGCTTATATTAGTGATATATTTATACGTTCAGGTTTTAATTTTATGTATTTTGTCTGTCAGGGCCTGCCACCTGGCAAAGCAAGCTTTTGACGAAGCTATTTCAGAGTTGGATAGACTGAATGAAGAATCTTACAAGGATAGCACTTTAATCATGCAGCTACTGAGGGATAACCTCACTTTATGGACTTCTGACATTACAGAGGAACCAGGTATTTTATGAACTTTTGATTAGATACTCCTTATGACAGGCCTTTCTTTTTTATTTCTCATCCACCTCTTCGCTTTCAATAGAAACCAAAAGAGCGATTTTATGTATTTACTATTGTTTAACTCATGATTTCGCTTGTTTTTGGCCTGGAGCTATTTCATTTGTGCAGTATCTTGTTGGATTGAGTCGACAGCCCATAGACTGTCCTCTTTTTAATCTTTGGTTTTGTTGCTGGCAAATACTTGTGGGAGTTAATATCCTTGAATTCCATATATTGTTCATATCCTTGTTTTTTTTTTTTTTTTTACTTTATTTTAGCAGAAGACCAGCAAATGGAAACCTCTGGCAAAGGTGGTGGAGGCGAAAATGCAGAGGTGGGTCTTTAAACTAACTATATATGTTCATTGATTTCTTTTAGATATTCAAATTTATGAACATGAATTCTTTATTTTAACAGTGAATCTGATGGAACCTTGTAATTGCTAAATGTGTGGAAGGGAGAAGCATGATTTCCCATCAACTTTGTCCCGTTGTTTGATAGAAGATTTTGAGATTATCTCCTGTTGTACCTCTTATTGGTTTCTGCTGGTGTTTATTTGTTTCGGTTAAGATTTGGTTAATCATAGAGGTGGCTTATGATGATTTTGGCTTTTCAGTATACCTTATTTCTGTAGTACTTGTAAAATATAGTAAGGTACATTCGCATCTAAAGTTTTTAGCTTTGGATTTTCAGTTTCCGAGCTTAGGTTATGCCAGGGGTCGAATTTCTAGTGATGATTTCTACCTCTTTAACTGAAACTGGCGGTTACCTGGACCTTGACTCATCAAATCTTTATTCTGCGCTACAAATCTTATTGTTGGCTGAGGCGTAGTTTATCATTTTTTGCTGATTGGTACTCAACACGCGTCTTATCAAGGAGAAATTCCATTAGCAATCGAGTTTACCACGTAAGATGGTCCATTCAGAAGAATTTCTCCTCATCAAGGGTTGGTTCTTTTTCTGTTTTGGTACAATTGAAAGGTTTAAGATACATTTTTATATTGAACAGTATGCAAAAGATGTTCATAACAGATCAAATAAAATATGGATTTCATTAAGATCAAGAAACCCAAATTTGGTTGGTGGGATAATGCTCCTGGGGAGCTTCAGTTGCTAATCAACTCTAGAAACCCAAATTTGGTTGGTGGGATAATGCTCCTGGGGAGCTTCAAGTGCTAATCAACTCTGATGTAATGCTTTCTGGTTAATGATATTCCTATCATTCCTGGTGACAAAAAATTTCACCGTCATCATCTTACGTTCTACTGGGCAGAAGGTGGTAGCAAATTTTCTTTCATTTGTTTTTTTTGTTTTTGCCCGAATTGTACGCGTGTAGATGAATTAGCTCTTAGGATAAGATGATCAAAATTCAGTACGATGTACTAAAATTTGATTAGAGCCAAGCGTGGATTTAGGGAAAATTGAATCCGCCTGAATAATCAAATCAAAATAAAACTGTATTAAAAATTTTGTTGAATTTTTATAAAGAATTAATCTGAAGTTACTTGAAATTGAGTAAATGAGATAGTTTCGGTGCTAGAATGGTAATTGATTTAATACTTGAATTGAATTGAATTAATTTAAATTATTTCAAATTAAACTCGTAAATATCTAATCATATACATAGAAGAGCCTTTATGGAATTAATTTTTCATTTGATATATCATCATTTTGAAAGTCTCTTATAATAATAATTTCCTTTTTTAATTTTATAATTTTTTTATCATATATTAATGACAATTAATATTAAAGCAATTACAAATATTTTAATTTTCACATCTATTATTAGATGAATTATGACATTTACTTTTAGCATTAGTTAATTAACTTTAATTTATATATGAAATAATTTTAATTTTATTAGATAATATATAAAAGTATATCATAAAATAGTTATATAACATTTTTTGAAATCACTCAATTTTAAATGATTTTATAAATATTATTTTTAATTTAAAAAATTTAATTACATTGAATCTATTCAACATAATATAGTTGAGATAAAAATAAATTCTGGTCTACGGATTATATGTGACACTTTTCATTTAAGTATTTGTTTATACAACTTTTAAGCATTCTTAAACTTTTATATATACAATTTTGCTGGTATAATTTATTTGCATTTAATTTGTATAGAGACAAAATTAATTAAAAATATAAACATGAAATTTAATGAAATTAAGAATTCAATTATGAGATAGAAATTTAAGAAGTTTGATTCTTATTGAATTTTAATAATTAATTATTGAACATAAATATTAAAAAAGACCTTTAATAATAAAAAAAAAAAGACAAGACAAAAATTCACATAAAATTTAAATCTATAATAAATTATTGAAACTTAAGAATGACAAAAAAAAAAAAAAAAGGAAAAATTGTTGAAATATGATTAACAATTTTTTATTTGTAAAATATCTTTTATATGATGAAACCTAAAATCATTATTTTTTAAGGAATTGGTGATGCATTAAAATTAAAAATAATTTTATTTGTCAATACATATAACATATAAAAGTGGTGATATATATATATATATATATATATATATATATA
>CATIWR010679942.1:0-18630 GCA_949677035.1 Omphalea diandra | reverse complement strand
TAGTTACAATGTCCAGTTTTCCATAGTACTCTTGAATCTTTAAAAGTCTCTGTCATGCCCACTCATGAAGGGCTCCGATTTCTACAAATTTTGGAGCATTAGGAAAACAAATTTAACGATAGGTGCCCTCCTTTGGCTTTTTGGCCAAAAGATGAAATCCATTTGCAAATGTCTACTTTTTTTCCATAGTACTCTTGAATCTTAGAAGTTAACAAGATTCGTTCTTCCAAAAGAAAGAAATATTACAAGAGAGTCATGCCAACGACTTGTACAAGTCTTCCTGCCCCACAACGAATTTTTTTTTTTTTTTTTCCATACTTTAGTTCAAGTCTCTATTTAATGAAAACTTTAGGTATTAGTCTTTGAAAAGTCTTTGGAAAGCCCCATACACATCAGGGGTTCCGATTTTTCCAATTTTTGTTTGGTATTGGATGGAGCATCTGGAAAACAAAACGCGCCCATCGATTCTGGCCAAATGAACAAATCTACTTGCGCTTGATTTATGTCTCCATTTGCTACGTTTACTTCTTTTTCCCTCTAATTAAATGTTATGATAATTTTTATAAATTTCTGAAAATAATTATAATATTTATGGATAGAAAGATATTGAAATTTATACAAATTTAATTGAATTTTAAATTTAAATGTTAATAAGTAGGGAACACCCCCTATGTTTATCTCAATGTTTGTCGAATTCATATTTAGATTTTGATAAAATTTTATGCTGGCTGCCAATCTAATGCATCCCTCCTCCTCCTCCTCTGAACTTGAGATCGGTTACACATGATGATTCATGCCAATATATATATATATATATATTGATGTTCATAAAACGTGATAAGACCCCGTTTATTTATTTGTGTTAATAATGTTGTTTTTATGGACTAGCAAATGCTAAATTGCTAAGCGGTTTAATAACCGATTTAAGTTTAAAAGCAATTCAAAATTTACAAAGAAAAAAACAATACAAAAATAGACGGAAAATAACAAAGATTGCTAGCACAATGTGGCCTATAATAAACTAATAATATAACTCTAGAAAATACCCATTTAGATACATCGTAGACAAATAAGGTAGAAATTAAAATAAATTTCAGATTATATAAAAAATACATATATCTTTTTTCGTGTTTAGATTTGGATAAAAGAAAAAGTTTTACTTGGACATATTGAAACTTGATGTTAGAGGCACATCGAAAAATAATTATTAATGAATTTGATTCCAAAATTAGTTAGTATGATAGAGGAAGAGTGAATGAGAGAATGAGGGTGAAAGAGAGGAAGGTACGTTAGGGATTAAAAAGAGGAGACTTCGTTTTTCTTTTTTTTTTTTAACAGATGGGGGATTTCAATTATTAAAACGACATAGTTTAAGTGAACTAGATTTTATTGGGTTATTCGGTTTAACCAATTCTAACTGTCCTTTCCGATTTTTATGCTGGCTAATGTTATTACTTTATTTGAATTGAACCTTTAGCCTATTACTAAATTTATTGATCCGATCTAGTTCGATTTTCAAAAAATTGGTTGCCACCATCAAATAATATAATAAATATCTAGTTTTATTACATGTTTGTGTTGATACTTCACCTCTTAAGTTCGAGTTCAAGTTTAATCAATTAATTCTTTTTATATTTTAATATAAAAAATAAATTATAAAATTCTTATAAAAAAGAAAATATAGAAATATTAAGGATAAAAAAAATTTAATGTGAGAGATAAATATATAAATAAAGTTGCTAATATTAAAAATAAAATAAAATAAAAACTAACGAAACAAGGTAATTTTAAATTTGATTAAAAAACTAAAAAAATTTAAAAAAGACTTCCTGCCACTAAAATATATTAATTGGCAGCCTCAAAACATAAAAAGGAATAAAATTTATTTTAAAGAATAAAATAAACACTTCATAAAATATTTCATTGAAAATTAATAAATGAGACAAATATATTATTAATACGTCTTTTAAGATGAACAAGTAAAAAAATTTATATCTTTCTAAAAACTTATTTTTTAAAAAAAGATATTATTTGTCAAAAAGCTACTTTCTAAAAGTTAGTCATTCCAATCAAACAAATCCCTTAATTTTATAATTTGATTTAAAATTATTTTTTCCTTAGTCATAATAACAAAACTGCAGATGATAGTATTAATGGCAACTAATGAGCAAGCGACCAAACATGGAAATAGAGAAATTACAAATTTGGATGAGATTCTGGAACCGCAAACTATGGATCCTAAGTATTAAAAATTTTATGTGCAAATGCTAAGGGAAATATACATATATATATTTTTTATATTGATGGGATTTTGTATTATGCAGACCCATATGATATTATGAAAGCATGAAATTAAAAAAAATGTATACTTTTTTAATTTATTTTTATTTATAGATTCATCAATATGATATTTTAAGAAATGATCTTTTCTATTTTTTTTTATCTTTTTTAATAATTGCATCAATATTAATAAAAGAGAAATTTTCATACTCATCAGTTGAATAAGAAAATTCAAAAATAGTATTTGGAGGGTTTTTATTTTCACTTTAATAGAGCAGTCTCTTTTTCAATTTCAAAAAAATTCAATGTGAAGTGTTTGGTTGGTTGTGGTTTGGAGTTGTAATGGCTTCAATTCACAAATATTTAAAATAAGAATTTTTCAGAACAATTATTTTTATTTTAAATAAAAATGCAAAATTAGTCTTATATATATATATATATATTGCTAATTGCTGGTTATTATTGTAGATCACTGATTACTGGTTTTTAATTGATATTAAGTGTTTAATAAAATTATTGTTATTGGATGCTATTTATAAATATAGTTACTAATATAAATATAAATTTTAAATAAATAAATATACTTACTAATATAAATATAAATTTTAAATAAATAAATATCATATTTTAGATTTTTAGAAATAAATACTTTATAATCATTTGTTAATTATTTTTTTAAAACTTATAAGTTAAATTGTTAAATAATACATATTTAAATATTAACTATAAATATAAAAGTAATTTTATTAAAAAATTGAATAATATATTAGACATAATTAATGTAATAAAATTTAAATAATTAATAAATAAATAATTTATCATTATTAAATAAAAATAATATTAAAAAAAGTTATATTAGAGCTAACGTAAAAGCAAATGATATATTTGTTTTTTTATTTATAAAAATATATTAATGAAAAAATAAAAAAATATGCTTTTTTGAACTGAAGTTATTAAATAATCCAACAATCATCAACTATCAACTCCTTTTTAAAATGAAATATTATATTAATCAAATACATTTTATAAATTGAAAAATAAAATTATCTTTCAAAAAATAGAAATAAATAATCCCTTTAATTTCTATATTTTTTTATACTCATCTGTTTGTAATCCTTTTATAGTTATTAGTTTCTTATACTTATCCTAATTTTTATCTTTTTTTTCCTTGATAAATTAGGGAAGTATTTTTGCAAGAGAAGATAAAATTAAAAAATTTAGCCTGAAAATTATATTTTATCTAATTATCTTTATTAAAATTTAATAAAAATTAATTTTAAAATTAATTTTATGTAATTAAATTATATATATTTATGAAATTTTATAAGTGTTATGATAATATTTATAAATGTCTGAAATTAATTATAATATTTATGGAGAGAAAGATATTGCAATTTATACAAATTTAATTGAATTTTTAATTAACATTACGTGCCATGATGGATAATTTTACTTCTTTACTTTTCCAAATTAGTTTATTGGCGCTTTGATTTTTGATTTTTACTTATTTAACATTTGAACTTTTACTTTTAGCTAAATAAACCATTAATCTGCCTACTCAGCTCATTGTGGATATCACACACATAAGTAAGAGATAAAACCATAAATATTAAATATTCTCCAATTTTTCAACAATTCTTCTGTTTGCCTAATTTGGATCCAATAAACACAAATTATTGAAAAAAAAAATGTATATCACAATGCATTGTATAGCCATCGTTGCTCACTTGATGGTCGTCGTCGCTTCTAATTAAAAAATAAAATTTAAAATATTAAATAAATAGGTCCAAATCAAAGATTAAAGGGCCAATAAACTACTTTGCGAAAGTTAAAGGGCTAAATTATTTATTTTTTCCTTGAAAATTTTTGAAGGATTACAGATTCAAACTTTTGACTTCGAATATCTTGAAGTATACAACTGATTAAACTATTTGCTCCTATGAATTATTAATTTTTTTTTAGGAAATTATTTTTTATTGTTATAAAAGATAATTTAACTTATCATGGTTCATGCATCTGGAGACTAATTTAGGTCTTCATTTCCCTCACCATGGTTTGGTAATATTTTTTCTGAGAGTTGCGATTAGGGTTCAAATTCGAAAGGGGCTGATCCACATCCAGTATTGTACATGGGGCTCTGGGTTTAAAATGAGCTCCTTGTAGAGAGCCATACAAGTTTAGTGGTCCATTTAATTACAAATTTTATAATTGCAAAATAATCATATGCAAAACACGAGTTACTTATGTATAAGGATCATTTATGTTTAATTTAGGATAGTACAATGTGTGAATTTCTATCAAATAAAAAACAACATCAATTATTGTTAACACAAGAATCAAGAGAGTATCCATATTAAGTTAGGTCATATTAGATGAATTAAGGTTAATGGCTCATTTTGAATTTCATATGTTTTTTTTTTTTAATTTTGAGACGCTCAATCAAAGGCTAAATGAATTTTTAGAACTTATTAAGAATAAAATAAATTAATATCTTAATCCAGCAATAATATGAAATTATTTTGCAATAAATCCAGTTTTAACTTGATGAATGAGCATCCTTTGTACGTCCCATTATAAGGCTGTAAATTTAAACGGAAGACGAATATATTGCATTGAGATAATTTATATGTGTTTTTCTTCGTTTTTATAATTTTTTGTTTGACTATATGTGCTGCACAACATGTTAAAGAGCCATAATTGAAATTACTCTAAAATTGAAATGTTTTATTCTTATTCAGCCCAACTAAAAAAAAAAAACTTTTATTAGACATCTGAAAATAATTGAATGATGAAAATGAACCATTAACCTGTCAATTAATTTAATATGATATATGTATTAATTAAATCAATTAAACTAACAAAATTATAAACCAACTAATTGATGAATTTAATAATTAATCTATTTGTGTAAATATTAATTATTTATCACCCTATGACTCATACTCGCCTATTTGCCACCTACCCACCTTTGTCGGTCTAAATTCAATCACTTTTTTGATATTTTTTTTTAAAGCAGTATCGTATTTTTTTATTTGAAAGCAAAAACAGTGATGTGTAGTTAAATACTTCGAAAGAGTTACCAACGGGTTAATGGTTAATATTAATAGGAAGGAGAGAGAATTCACGCTTATGATGGGATTTGAACTTGTAACTTCATGATTCCGATACATCACTCTTAACCTCTCGACTAGAAAATCATTTGCATTTTTCTTATGGTTATCAATTCATTCTCTTCTTTATTAAGCTATAAAGTTATGTTACTCTAGTCCAAGAATATTAACATAGAAAATACCTTATTATGCTACGTTAATATTGTTGGAAATCAAAAAGTATTTCTGCTTTATTGCTATAGAAATTAATGTTTGCACAGGTTTGCTCCTAAATGGGATTTGTCTTTCTACAGGTTTGTTCTGAAAAAAGGATTAAAAAAAAAAAGAGAGAGAGAGAGAGAACGAATATGGGTTTATTTTTGCCTTTCTATTTGTCGGTGTGATTTCAAGTACAGAGGAAGAAGTAATATTGAGAATTCTGAAATTAAACTCTAAGTCTAATATTACTAGATTTTTCTTGTTTCTGAGTAAAATTAATTTTTTTAAGCATTGTATTCTCCTTATAATTAATAGTTAATTGTAAATTTTCTGTTAAAAATAAATAAATAAACAAACACCTTGATGCTTTGAACTTATTATTTTTTTTGGACGATGATGCTTTGAACTGACCCCCGTGTGACCTGACATTGGACTTAATTTGTTTAGATTTCTACTAGCTACTTAAAAAGAAAAAAAAACTAAAAAAAAGGAAGAAAGAGTGAGAGATATTGAGCAGGCCCCTATTGCTGGCAGGGTAGATCTCTCTCTAGAAAAATAATCGACAATTGCTTTGAGAAGAGAAGATCAATCAAACAAATTGAGATAGCCCAGGCACCATGGAACATTCACATTTCAGTTCAAATAACCCATAATTAATTAACAAAAAAAAAAAACAACTTAATTATAACCAACAATTCTTAATTTTGACCTCACAAGCAATCGCGTCGATAAACTGGACAATGACGTCTGCTATCAGAGACACAGTAGCGCGGCCCAACGTCGCATCTGGGAACTGCCTGGCTAGCGCTTTCAGCGGCGGCGTTACCGGGTGATGGTGGAGTAGCAAGCATCCGGCTAATATGTGAATCCATGATGAACTCCAATTTCAGGTTGGCCTCCGCTATGCTCATCATGCTTGGCGAAGTAGCAGCAGCACTTGCATTACAATGGTTTGTGTTGACCACCACAACTAGAATCATCATCATCATCACCATTGCCGCTAAACTTCGTGGAGACAGACCCTCCATTTGTCTGCCTGTGGTTGTTTTCTACTTTTCTCTAATTTTTGCAGGGCAGGAGATTGGTGGAGCTGTGTTGTGATAGCAGCCACTAAACCATTGGATATATAAGAAAAGATATATCCATCCACAGCCTCAATTATTGATGTATTGCATTTGATTGCTGTCTATTTTATTTATCTCTGCAATGACAAATCTATCCTTTGATCTTTTATGTTAAATAGTCTGGCGTAATCCTAACTTCAATAATAAATCAAATTCAATTAAAACATAATTTTTTATCCACGTGAAAAATATTTCTCTAAAATAAATTATTTATCTCATTAGAATTTGAGTTGTAATTTAATTATACTATATTAGAAATGCCAAATTAATAATAAAAAAAAGCCATAAATATCATTCATAAATCAAATCCAGCAAAAACCAATTGGTATTTACAGAGAAAGAAATTCACCACTTTATAACGTCAACAAATTTATATATATATTTTTTAAAAAGTGGGGTTTACCACAATCTAAATGGATGCATACATTGAAAACGAATAAAGTTTATTTTGGCCCCTCAAGTATTAAAGCAGGTTCAATTAGGTACAAAATTAACTTAAACTCATATTACTGTAAAATCAGCTCATTCAAGCCTTAATCATGAATTGAAAGAGAATGTTCTCACTTGGTCAAAAAGTAATAGAAAAACAAATTTGCAATTTTTTTTTTTGGCAAATTCTTTTTATGTTTCTCTTTCTCCCTCTTCATGGTCTAAAATTGGACTATTAATCAAAATATATTCAAATTTATACCATAAAAAATATAGCACAATCGTGGAACAAAAAGTCCTTCCCATCTTCAGTAATTTCTCCATCAAAATCAATTAAACATAAAAACAAAAAATAAAAAAAAGGTTAACAGTCACTAATAATATTTTAAAATGCACTCTCATTACACGCAGATTTTACAGCGCAAACAAAAAAATTATCAAAGAAGATGAAAGTACCATAACATGAACCCAAATACATCTACAAATTTATAACTAACTTCATCAGTTAACAATTTACGCCTTTCAAACACATATAATAAAATATAGAGTATGTTGATCTTCCAAACTTCTGATTCTATGGCCATCATGCTTTTTCATATCTAGCACCCCACCTGCAGCACCCATAAATGAAAACACCGGAGAATCGATTTAAATACCTGCCAAGATTCTTGGCCTTTGGAAGTGTTAGAGATGTTAACTTGCTGTTCTCTCTCCTTTGCAAGATAAATATAGGTTGGTTTTGAGGTCTTCAGCCACCCTTGCATTTGGTCAATTTTAATGGAATCGAGCGTCGTATAATGCAATTCTTGCCATTGCCATCCTTTTATCTATAGCTTACCTAATCAAATCTGAACCTGACACAACTGAAATTCATAAAATTACTTGAAAAAGAGCTCAACAATAGCATATTCCAATACATCATTGCGGAGAGCACTACCAACACAAAACAAGATGAGATTCTTTTGATTCGTTAGATGATGAGCTAATGGCGATTTCTAGACTTCAATTTGGTTGTGTTTATGTGTAAAGATGGAAGCTAATTGCTTCGCACTGCGCATTATGGATCTAGTGTTGGTGATGTTTTAATAAAGGCAGAACGAAAAAGAGCAAAGGCTTTTTGCTGGACAAATGTTTACCACAAATTGTATCACTAACACAACTGATGCCCATTAAATGTGCTTACAATATATAACAGATATTATATATATATAATGGTTGAAGAGTCACCCTCAGGCAAGAGAAGAGAAAGGGAACCAGAGGTGGTGTTGAAGGAGCAAGAAGTGGAGTTAATCTATGTGGGTTAACCATATACTAATCTAGCACACTTTTTTATTCTCATAAAGTGTGTGTATACCATCATATAAGGTTAATTTGAGAGCTCATTACCGATGATATTTTAATGTAAATTTAATTAATTTTTATATAATATCTGTTATTTCATAAGATTTGAGTGATATTGTAAAAAAAAAAAGAGTTTTTATTGTCAAGAAATCTAAAAAATAAAATAAAATTACATAAATATTTTAAATTAGATGAGTACAATTGTAAGAAGTGAATAAAATAAATATAAAGGTAAATGATCCCTTCTTCTGTGGTTAAGGGTGATGTGTTGAGATCTAAGTGTTTTGGTTCAAATCCTATCAAATGGAATAGGTATATGGGCTAACATCATCCCTCTTCCCCTAATTACATGACACTGTCCAAAAAATTAAACTAAATATTAAAATGTGTAAATTAATATATAAAATAAATAGAAAACAATAGTATCTTATACTTTTCGACACAAAATAAAAAATAAATAAAATTCTAATAAAAACTTCTATTTCCCTGGCGAAGAATTACACCTAACTCTATCATACATACAGTGGCGGAACCAAAAATTAATTTTAGGGGCTCATTCACTATTAAATATAAATTTTTTTAATACAATTAAATAAGTGTTTAACAATTAAAATATCAAAATGACAAGTATAAAATTAATAAAAATATATAAATATACACGTTACAAAATAATAAATTTTCAATCACAATTCATAATTTACAAACTAATAAATTTTTCAATTCAATTCACAATATATTTTTAATTTAAATTTTCAATTTTAATTCACAATAAGTTAATTATTTTTAATAAAATTTCTACTTTACTTTAATTTCACAATATTTTTAATTCACAATAAACCAATCAGAATTTGTAATTCACAATTCATAATATATTTTTAATTTAAATTTTTTATTTCTAAATTGGAGTTCCTAATTCACAATTTACAATATATTTTTAATTTAAATTTTCTATTTCTAATTCACAATAATAAATTATTTATTTTTAATAAATTTTCTATTTTACTATAACTTCACAGTATTTTTAATTCACAATAAATTCGTAATAAATTAATTAGGATTTGTAATTCATAATTCATAATACATTTTTACTTTAAATTTTTTATTTTTAAATTTGTGTTCCTAATTCACAACATATTTTTAATTTAAATTGTATATTTCTAAAGTAGGTTCTTATTTCAAAGTCAATCAATTCATACTTTTTAAGAAATATGAAAGAAAAAGAAGTGAATGTTATATTTTTAATGTAAAACTATGTGAATTAAAATTTGAAAGATATGAAAAAAAGTGAAAAATATAGAAATTTAAAAAGAATGGTAGAACTCACATTTGATTGAATCCAAAATTGAGTGCAATTCTTCAAATACTTGATAGTTTTGTCTAAAAAATTGATGAAAATTAAATTTTTGAAGAATAACTTAAATATTTTTGGAGAAAAAGGAGATGATTGAATGAGAAAAAAAAAAAGAAATTTTTGAGTTGGGGGAACCGAAAATTGTATTTATATTTTTGTGTGTGTGTGTGTGTGTGAGTGGGAGGGAGGAGACGCGAGCTTATATATCCATTGTCTTGTTTTTTTGTCACTTACTCAAAATAACGTTATTTTGAATAAATAACAATAATTTTTTTTTTAAATTTTCCACCAGTGCCGAATCTAGGATTTAAAATTAAGAGGGTTAAAATATGATGAGCTTACATTTCAAAAATGAAATTACGAACTATAAATTTAAGATAAATAAACTAGCTAAATAGTTAAACACTTGCCAAACAATAATATCAATAAACATCCTTTAATTAAACAAATTACAATTGCTCTTTATGATTATTTGATTGGTTTTGAAAATTTTAAATTGATATAATAGATATTATTCATCCCATAATAATAAAGTTTACAAATATTAACACTAAAAGAATATAGATCAATAAAAAAACAAAAAGAGATAGAAGATAAATAATTTAATTTTGATTAAAATATCCAAAAAAGAAATTTGTATATCAAATTTGTTTATTGAAAAGGTGGAGCCAAATTGCTAAAAGAGAAAAATAAGGAGAAGATTAATGAGTTTGATTAGTTATTTTATTTTCTTTTCCTTTTTTTTTTTTATTGTTTAACACTTTAACTTACCATAAGAGTCTTTTTTTATTTCCTAAAGAAATTATTTTATCTTTATTAATTGTTATCTAATAATTTTTTTATTTTTTTACCATAAATATATAAATTTTAACTTTTAAATAAAAGACAAAAAAACATATAATTTAATAATAAAGTGGACAAACCCTTAAAAATTAGAGAGGCAACAAATACCCCTCATATTTAATAATAAAATAAATAGTAGTTTCATTTTTTTAAAAAACAAAAAAGGGGGCAACTGCACCCTTCTCTTCTATGTGGTGTGGTTGTTGTTTCCCACTTGATCAAAATAATGTCATCTTGAGTGTCGAAAATTTTTTTTAAAAAAAAAAATTAAACATTTCATTTTGGGGTTTAGGGTTTAGGCAACAAATACCCCTCCCCTTCTTTTTTTTTTTTCCCTCACTATGATAGGGGGCTGAATGCCCTACCCCTAGCCTCTCCTTCATATCTCGCTAGCAGACAGCGGGCTGAAGCCCCTTTAGTTTTTTTTTTTTTTTTTCACATATATATTGGATGAATTTATGGACCTTAATATTTAGAAGAAATTTCGGCATTGCATGGTCTCTTCTTGATACATATAAGAAGTTTAAGTCTTACCTCCGGATAACATGTATTTGTGATGTCCAAATTATCACTAGAATTCTATAATAATTATATAATTAATTTTTTATCATGAAAATTATTAAACTAATGTAAGTATTCAGACTAATTTCAGATATTTTTTCTGCAATTAAAAATTTAATTGCTCTTGAACTTTTTTAAAAAGTGCATATTTAATTAAAATAAATTTTTTTATTAATTTAATCCTCTATTCACTAACTTAAACGCTATTTAAATCCTAAAAATAATAAAAAATAAATTTTTACATCTAAAATTAATAAATTTATTAAAATAATATAAGCTAAATAAATAAGCTAAAATGTCATTTTTCCTAATAACAACTTTTTTCCATTAATTACATTTTGATGCTCACTATTATCTCAAAAAAAAATTTTATTCAACATTTTCATATTCAATTTTCACTTCACACTTAAATTAATTTTACTCTCTTTTTTCAAAATATTTTTAAAAAAGAAATAAAATATTTTTATTGATTAAAATATGAAGGTAAAAAATAAGTGGTTTAATTAAGGAGGCGTGGCTCATTTATTCTTGATAATAAATTAATGAAATATAACATATTAATTTATATACAATGATTATATATTTATTTATGTTTAAACTTTAATTAATTAGTTTTAGTTTTAATATTATATATTTCATTGATAAGTGAGTTTGCTCATTTCTTTATTGATCATAATTTTAATTATGAGATAAGCCATTCAAAGATTATTTCTAATTTTACATGTCAAATACTAGATATATTTTACAAATTTAACCTTGAGATATAGAAATTAAATTATTTTCAAAATATTTTATTGCAGTTTTGTTTTGATTTTGATTCAATTTTAAGGTCAGTAACATGGAGGATGCATTTTTCAAATATGTGTGAATATGATATAGCAAAACGTATAATTTCATTATTAGAAGAATAAATAAAAATAAAAATATTAATCTAATAATACTACCTTAAAATTAATTGATATAATGATTCAATTATTCCATAAATAAATTATTTAATATCAAATTGAAGAATATAACAAACTGAATTCTACTATAAGAGAAATTTTTTAAAGAAAAATTCAAAGTATGTATTATTAATATATACAATTATGTATATATATTTGAAAAATGATAAATTTTTTATTTTTTATTTATGTTATATCATTAATAAATTTATTAATTTAAAATCTAGCAATTTATTTTTTATTTTTTGGATTTACATAACCATTAAATTATGTTTTAGAGATTAAACTAATAAAAACATTATTTTAAACTGGTATACCTCTTTAAAAAAGTTTAGAGAGCAACTGGATTTTTAACCACTGTCAAAAATTCATCTGAAAATTGATTTAAAATACTTATACTAATTTAATGATTTTCATAATAAAAAATTAATTATATTATTATCATAAAATTTGAATCATAGTTTAATAACAAAAATCTAAACATAATTTAATAACTACAATGCAAATTACCCTCACATCTCCTAACAAACATCACTAAGGATATCCTTTGTTACTCCGAGTATATGTCCGTACCCCATACACCAAAACCTGTACATGTTTGCCACCTACAGATTTTTTTGTCCTCTCTTCTCTTTCCACAACCATGGTTAAAAACTAGAGTCCTCTCTTCTCTTTCCGCAACCATGGTTAAAAACTGGAGTAAGTAGCTATAATCCTCACACTATTCTTTGATGGCAATGTTTTAAAAAACACGATGAATTGGCTGGTCGGATTATTTATTTATACTGGCAATTTATTAGAAATTAATTTGAGTCGATTTTTAAATATATTAAAATATATAGATAACAAACTCCAAAAATAATAATTTTAAAATTAATTTAACTAATTTTTATTCAAGTCAACCAGTCAAAACAATAAAAGATCCAGCAGACCGGCTTTATTGATCAATGCGGTTTTAAAATCAGTACTTCATAATACTAGTACTCATTTTGCTGATTCAGAGTAATAAAGCTTTACCGTCAGGTTGCTCCCAGTTTCCTTTACTGACCAATGAAGAACACAAACACCATGAACAAACATCTTTGCTTCCAAAGCAGATCATTCCTCTCTTCTCTACACCTCTTCTTGTTGCTCCAGCACATTACTATCTTCGTGGCAAGTTACCAATTTGACAACGTAGTCGTTGATTGCGGCTCGCCTACGGATACGCAGGAAATAAACGGCAGAACATGGAGTGCAGATACAAGCACACAAAATTTCTCCCTTCTGGAAAACAATAACGCATCAATAATGACCCCCGCACTCCAACCTCCTAAGCAAGCACTTGCCCCAGCTTATGCAACTGCACGCCTGTCAACCTCCCAGTTCACCTATTCTTTTTCTGTGACGGCAGGACAGAAATTTATTCGCCTCTACTTCTACCCTGCTTCCTACTCTAACTTCAACAGCTCCACTGCATTTTTCTCTGTCGCAGCCGGTGGCTACACTCTTCTCAGCAACTTCAGTGCAGCCCTCCATGCTCAAGATCTTCAAGTGGAGGAGTTCTCCACAGAATTCTGCTTAAATATTGAACATGACCAAAAGTTGAACATAACGTTCATTCCAAGTCCCGACATGCCTGATGCATATGCTTTCGTCAATGGTATTGAAATCGTATCCATGCCCACCAATCTTTACTATAGCACTGAGAATGAGAAGGATTCAAGGCTGAATTTTGTTGGCCACATGTTCACTCCATTCAATATCAAGAACACTAGTGCTTTGGCGCTCATGTACCGTGTAAATGTTGGGGGGAGTTACATTCCACCTCAAAATGACACGGGCATGTATCGAAGCTGGTCTGATGATACTGACTACTTGACAATTGATATATCAAGTGTTCTGCCTTTTAATTTAAGTATCAACCTCAACTTCACGAGGATACATAATTACACCGCACCATTACAAGTCTATCAAACGGGGCGGTCAATGGGGATGGATCGGACTATAAACCTGCAGTACAATCTTACTTGGGAATTTGTGGTCGATTCTTCCTTCACTTATTTTGTTAGGCTTCATTTTTGTGAGATTGAAACTCCAATACAAGTGGAAGGTGATAGAGTTTTTCAGGTCGACATTAATAATCAAACTGCTGAAGCCAGAGCAGATGTAATTGCTTGGAGTGGAGGAAATGGGATTCCTGTATACAGAGACTATGCAGTGTTGATGGGTGCAAGAGGAAATGAAAAGACACAGAATCTGTCCATTGCATTGCATGCTCTACAATATTATATAACTAACTACTCCGATGCAATTCTGAATGGAATTGAAATCTTCAAAATAAGTGATTCAGAGAAGAATAGTCTTGCTGGCCCAAATCCTGACGTACCCCTGATGAGTCCACCGGCTGACGATTCGTTTCCCAGCCCAAAATCAACAAAGCCAAAGAATAATCAGACAACAATAGGAGCCATTGTTGGTGGCGCTGTATCAGGTTTTGTTATACTCTCCCTTTTATTCTTCTTGATTTTCCGGCGAAGACTAAAAGTGAAAGACTGAGGTTATAGTAATAAAACTTCAAAGTGGGGTCTGTTGTCTGCTTCTTCCACCAAGTCTTCTAAGACCCAAGGCTCAACTCTACCTTCTGATCTTTGTCGCCACTTTTCACTGGCTGAGATCAAAGAGGCTACCAATAGCTTTGACAGCGTTTTCATTATCGGTGCTGGAGGGTTTGGTAATGTGTACAAAGGGTTGATTAATGATGGGGCCACTACTGTTGCAATCAAAAGGCTGAATCCAGGGTCGGAACAGGGCGCAAATGAGTTCAAGACTGAAATTGAGATGCTGTCTCAGCTTCGTTATCTACATTTAGTGTCTCTAATTGGTTATTGTTATGAAGACAATGAGATGATCTTAGTGTATGATTACATGGCTCGGGGGACGCTTCGCGATCACCTCTACAAGACTGATAATCCTCCGCTTCCATGGAATCAAAGGCTAGAAATTTGCATTGGTGCAGCACGTGGTTTGCAGTACCTTCATTCAGGTGCCAAGAACACCATCATTCATCGTGATGTGAAGACGACGAATATCTTGTTGGATGAGAAATGGGTGGCTAAAGTTTCAGATTTTGGGTTGTCAAAAATAGGGCCTAATAGCATGTCAAAGACACACATCAGTACTGTGGTGAAAGGCAGTTTCGGGTACTTGGATCCTGAATATTACCGACTTCAGCGATTGACAGAAAAATCTGATGTCTACTCATTTGGGGTAGTACTATGTGAAGTACTATCTGCCAGACCTCCTGTGAATCGGTCATCAGCTAACAAGCCTGCAAGTTTGGCAGAGTGGGCTAGGCAATCCTATCTCAAAGGAACAATGCATGAGATTGTTGATCCATATCTACAAGGAAAGATCGCGGCTGATTGTCTGCGAAAATTTGCTGAAGTTGCAGTAAGTTGCTTGCTTGACAATGGAATGGATAGACCATCGATGAGCGATGTCGTTTGGGGTCTTGAATTTGCATTGCAGCTGCAGGAAACTGCTACTGAGCAGGGTAGACTTCCAACTGAAATCGACATGGATATGGAGAGACCTCTTAAAGGATCCTTAGTCAATGATAGCAGTGATGATTTATTCAGTAGTGGCAGTGAACTTGTGATAGGTTCCCGGCTTAGTGGAATGACATTAACAAGCAGCAGTGATGATCAAAGTTTTCTTAGTGACAAGTCTGAGAATGTAATGTCTGGTGCTGTATTTTCCGAGATCATAAATCCAAAAGCGCGATAGCAAACATTACAATTTTCTTGCTGTAAGTTGGTGTAATAAGTAGCTCATGCGAAAATGAGCGTTTAAATGTAGATTAGCCCATTAGTTTTTGTCTGACAAGTGCTTGTATATTTATCAATGCATTCGTGTTACTAAATTTCATTTGGTAATGTTCTTGATTTCTGTCTTTCTTCCCCAGTTTTTCACGAATGATTATCTGGATTCATGTATAAGTATAGAATCATTGCCCAATTCCGTAAAGCGACCAGGGCATCCTTCTAAGTAATTTGATGTGCCTGTCATTCACAACTAGAAGGGAAAGGATAATAACGGCTGCATCCAGTTCATTGTTGGGTAATTTGTTTCAATGTTCACTGAACTTGGATTAAAACTCTATTATAGTCAGAAACTTTCAATTTTAATCAATTGGATCATTAAATTTTTAGTATTATTGTAGTACGTTCTAAATATTTAATTGTCAATCAAGCCATTGAATTAGTGAGGTGGACGATCATTCTAATTTTACTAAATATAAAAATGGTAATATTAAAATGATTATGATGTAAATGGCGATACTCAACTTTTTAGGGTAAGGAACTTGACTAAGATGGAGAAAACAATGAAATTGATGAGTTGCTTGCCCCAAATATGCGCACAAGTGACCGAGATTATTGCTTACACTACTTATACATAAAGGACGACGTAAAATTCTGTCACTAAATACTATTAGTGATGGACCAGAAATGCGCTGTTTTCATCTCCCTATAGTTCTGTCGCAACATTTAGTGCTATTTAGCGATCCAATAATCAGTCAGCTAATTCATTTCTAATACAATGTAAAAAATTAAAATTTGTTATTACTGATATATGAGTAAGTATTAAAGAAAAATATTGATAAATAATTATTACTAATATTTCTTTTGAGAATAATTAGAGGGTATGAGTACTCAAAATTTCATTTGAATTTATGGTGATATGAGTAGAGGTGAGCAAAAACCGGATCGAATCGAAAAAATCGATCGAACCGAGTTGATTCGGTTCGGTTTGATCTTTTAATAAAATCAGTTTGTTAGGTTATAATTTTAAAAAAATTTAGTTTTTGGTTCCGTTTTTTAGATGAAAAACCGAAAAAATCGAAATAATAAATAAATCAAATCAATTTAAATCGAATCAAATTTAAAATATATGTAATTTAATTGAAACAAATCAAATCGAATTAAACTTTTTATAAGATCGATTAGGTTCAATTTATAGACACATAAATTTTAATTTAATCGATTTAATTAATTTTATTTTTTAAAAAATTTCAGTTTGATTCAATGATAAATATAAAAAATTTAATTTATTAAAATTTAATAAAAAACTGAACAAAACTGGCCGAATTGCTTATTTCCTCACCCATAGAAACGAGTGCTGCTGTATCTGGTAGATTTTTTTTTTTATATTATATAAACTTTTCTAGCCTTACAAATTTGTTAAGATATTTATGTTACGTCTCCATCTGAATTCTGCTATTGACATGACCATTTACGCAATCAAAGGAAAAACTGCTATAAGCCAAAAGTTAGTTGTCAATCAGTAATAGTGTGTTGGAACATTTTAGAGTTTTTTGTTTTTACAAAAATAAAAATTATTTTTATTAATAATAATTAATAAATACGATATGTAACTAATAAATAAATTTAATTATGTTAAAAAAATATATAAATTTTATTATAAATATTAATTTTCTCTCTGAATTTTATTGATCATATTGATGCCACGATTGTATATAACTTTTTGACTGTATTTGATATATCAACAAAAAACATATTACGTTCAGTTCAATGGTGATATTACAAATCAACTTTATTGTCATTTGATGAATGTTTAAACGAGTTCGATTTTTTGAATATAAAACTCAAATTTTTCTTAACTTTTATAACGAAATACAAACAAATTCTCGTAAAGAAAGATAAATAAACTTTCATCATGAGAGATAAAATGAAAGATAAGTAATATTTCAATAATAAAATGAACAAATTAAGAAAAATAAATTTAACATAAGATCGTAAATGAAATTTCAACTAAATAAATTTATCTTTATTATCGAAAGACCTTGATTGATCTTTAAATATTGAAATCTTAGCAGTAATGTAATTTTTTTTTATGTATATTTGATTTGTTATATGTTTCCTCAAGTTCACTGTTAAAGAAATAAAAGAAATTTTATTATCAAAATCTACAAACTTTGATTATAAATAAAATGAAAATATGATTTGATAATTTATTGTGATTAATAAAAACTATGAGAAGAAAAAAAAAGAAAAAATAGAAAGTGGAGATCTTAGCCGTCAACGGTAGTTAAAAAAAATAAAAAAAATGTCTCTACAAGCGGTTAGACTTTATAATTTTTTTTTGACTGCTAAGGTTTAGAAAAGCCGTGGACCATTTTAGAGTTATTCATACCAAGTTTCTCATTTTGTTATTTGATTTATATATTCTTGTTTTTGTTTGCATAGACTAATTGTGATGGTTACTTTAAACATATCCAAAAGAAAAATATGGTTTATAAATTGAATTAAGAATATCTATAATTATTAAAATAAATAATACTTTAAAATATTTGACAATATGATTAAATTAAATTTTATTTTCAATTAAAATTAAATTATTTGAACATGAAATCTAAAAAAGGAAATGACATTATATAAATTGCATTC
>CATIWR010679930.1:0-21510 GCA_949677035.1 Omphalea diandra | reverse complement strand
TTTTTTTTTTGTGTTTTTGTTTTTGTGTTTTTATATATATATATATATATATATATATATATATATATATATATATATATATATATATATATATATATATATATATAAAGAATATAAAAATAAGTAAAGTGAACATAATGTCATTTTTTTATTCTTAATAACAATCCATTTCTTCTCTAAGTAATTATTTTTTAGTTATCATTATTATCTCGAAATCTTTTTTATTTAGTTTTTTCTGGTTTAATTTTTACCTCACACTTATATTTACTTTAATTTTTTTTGAATAATTTTTATGAATTGAGAGAGAATACATCATTTTACTTATTTAAAGTAAAAATATTTTTCATTTTACATGTCAAAATAAAATATATGTGACAGATAATTTTTACATATGTACAATAAACTATTTTCAAAATATTTTTACATATAGTCTTAACTCGAATGTTAGAGTTAGTATTTAGAGAAATTAATTACTCAAATATATTAGGTCGATGTAAAAGATGTGTTTTTCAAATATGTATGAGTGTAACACAAAAATAATATATAAATTCATTATTAGAGAAGTACATTAATAAATATCTAATAATAATACTTTAAAAATTAATAGATATAAAGTTAAATTTTTTCAGAAAATTTTTTTATGATAATTTAGCTTAACTTGAAAAACATAAGAGACTAAGTTCTAATATGTGAAAATTATTTTTAAAAAGTCAAAATATGTATTACTAATATTTACAATAATATCGATCTATTTCAGGAAAATATTTTATTTTTTAATTTATTTCTATATTTTGTGCATAAATTTATTAATACAAAATAAGAAAATTTATTTTTTTATTATTGAAATAACCTTTAAATCCTATAGGGTTAAATTGACTAAAAATATTAATTTTGACTAATATGTAATTTTTTAAAAAGTTTAAGAGGTCAATTAAATTTTCATCTGTTGAAAAAGTATTATGAAATACTTATAATTGTTTGATGATTTTCATGTTGGAAAATTAGTTATATCACCATTATAGAATTCGAGTCAATAGTACTGCTGCAAATTACCCCACAAAGGGATAACTACTTTTATTTTTGTTAATTTGGCTCGGAATATGGACGTTTGTATTTGATTAAAGCAGTTCAAGTGATTCTACTAGTCACTGGACGCCATTTCTAAAAAATACAATAATCGCAGTATTAATTAAATTGCCATTTCTATGGCTACGTAAAAAAATTTGTTCTGCACTAGCAGGTAATCACTGATGATCTTAGTGATGTTTATTGCTTTTGGATCAATCTCAATTTCTCTTGAAATTCGAAGCTGAAAAATTGGCTTCGCATAGGTGATGAAAATAGTGAAAGAAAAATTTGTCTATCAGCTTATGGCAAATGCAAATTCTCCATATGAAGATGCCAAGATGATAGCAAAGTCAAAGAACACATGAAAATCTGCTGTCTAGTTGCCAGATTAAAGGTAAGGATCAAGACGAGAAAGAGCAGGTGATGCAGTGGAAGTGGTATGAATTCAAATTTGTAGAAAGTTTGAAACAACCTTCTAAAAGTCTATTAATTTACACATAAATATCAGACAAATAGACATTAAAGATTCATTGATTCATAAAAGAATAATGAAAATTTGGGAGAAAATAGAGACATTCTCTCAAAAATTTTATTAATTATCAAAAACTCAACACTTACATGGTGCTAATAGTGCTATTTATAGCTAAACTTTTAAACTAACACAGAATCTTAATAAATCAAAAAATAAAACTATAATATTATTCTAAATCATAAAGATACTAAATTTAGTCTCTATTCTTCCTATTAAGATATTATAATAGAAAATCACACGTAAATCTCCTAAATAAAATACTTTTATTTTTAAAAAATCAATCCTAAAAGTGCTAAGTTTATGCTAATTAGTAGGGATATTTTGGTACACCTTTTGGTAGAAATTTCTATAAAGGGATATTTAAGGTATGAAATAAATTTGTTGACTTTTTTCTCTCGGACAAACAAAAAAAGTGTAAAATCTGAAAAAATTACTAAATGTAATAAAGACAAATCACATAGATGATTAAATTTAATTTTATAAAAAGAGACAAAATAGTGTATTGGAATAAACTCTCAGGATGAAATCATAATTAACTCGTTTTAATTATGTTCCTACACTACATATGAGCATAGCACAGATCATATATTTAAAAAAAGTAGTATATTTAATATCATTAAAAAAATAGTAGAAATGGAAAATAAAAGATTAATTATTCTAAAGAAGAATTCAGAATTTAATTTTCTTTTTTAAAGAGTGGGTTCTCACAAAAGAAAAAGTAGAGATTTCTCACCTTATTTAAAACAATTTATCGCAACAAAAACTATTAACTTTTTTTTTACCATCCATAGCGAAGACAATACAATATTCTGAAATTTAATTTATTTCCTATGAGGAAACTCAATTTACTCAATTAATGCCTCAAAAGAAAATTTTTACCCATAAAAAATGTTAAGATTAGGATTTAAGAGATTTAAATTTTGTATTCTAATCATTAAAAATTGAATATTTTGTGGTAACATGGATTGTTTGGAGTTCCAACCACTATGACCTTATTAAGCTGTACCCTATCCGGAGAAAGTGAGGTATAAAATAATCGTAACCTGCTAAGAAAGATGATTTTTCATATCAGATTTAGATCACATTTTGTAATGGACTCAAATGCAGTCAAACGCACGCAATTACAATGTGAAAATCCATTAATTGCAAAGAAGCAAGGAACAACAAGAGAAGACATTTAATTAGGTGAAAATTAAATAGTAAATCTTGAAAAAGTGATTTCCATACTATTAATTAGAACCTACTTTCTTTAATAAGTGATTATAGATTTGTTTGATATTGTTATTGTAAAAATAGAGTAAATTGCATAGAAAATACCTTAACTATATGGGTCATTCTAAAAAGGTCGCCGAAAAAAAAAACTCTTCTATTGAAATCGCTTAATCTCCAATTTATTCTAATGAAGCATTTAATTTGAAAGTAAGAGAATTTTCATTGACCATTGACGATGTGGCAAATGGAGAATGAATTACACAACAAAAAGTGACTCCACCTTGCCACGTTAAATCCCATCTAATGGAAAGGAGATCCTACTGGGTAAGTAACCCTTACCCTTTTACCATTTTACTCATCTCCTCTCTCTCACCCAACTCTCACTCTCACTCCACGATCTTTCTCTCATGTCTCGCTTATATTCTCAAATCAGAATCAAAATGTAATGTTTTTAACAAACAAAAAATCAAATGGGGAACCCTTCATTTCCTATCTCATCGTAGCTATTGGAAAGAAAAAGGAAAAGGACATTTTTGAAAGCAACAATAGTGAAGATTGTAGAAAGCAATTGATTTCCAAGAATGGATTGGAGTCGGAGGGGGCCAACAAAAGGAGAGTCTGACTACTGTAAGTTATCACTAATCAAGTACTTTTTGTATGATGCATGTTGAAAATGGTGAGGGGTGGGATGGAGAGTTATTATAGTTAGGGGGAAAGGGTTCAATGCATCTGTCATTGCTTAAGTATGTTAGGTATAATAGTTAATGCGACTTAACCCTTAGTGATATTGTAGAATGTTGGTAAAATTTATGAATTTTTTGCTCATTATAGTACTGAGCATGAGGGGGTTTAGGTGTATTTGAGGGATATAGTAACATGTTGTGTTAAGATAATAATATAACATATGCCACATTTAAAATTAGGTAGTAATCTTATAATACTTCAATTAATTATATACTATAGTGTTTTGTTAGTAATAGTTACTGATTTGTATGTTAGTATTTTGTAATCTTGTTTTGTTTTAAAATGAATATTAATTTTTGTGTTTTGTTTTCTTGTTATGATTTAGGGGAAAATGAAATGATAGTGTCAAGGTCAGAGTATTTCTCTATTTATATGCACCACTGTGGAGAACATAAGGCCTATGAGGTATAGGGCAAGTTCAATAGCATACTTTGACTTTTGTAGTGGAGATAAATTGTCCATGTTAGAAATTAAGAAAATGGCAAAAGAGTGTAATATGAATAGTGAGTTGAGTTTCGAATGGAGGTTACCACATCATACGTATAAGGCTAATCTAAAAAAACTTGAGATAGATAGTGATTTGTTAATGATGGTTTATAATGTTGAGCATCCTAGAATTACGCATATATATATGAAGTTAGAGTGCATGTACCTATAGGTTAGTGGGAGTGCTAAGCATATTACAGAAGGTATAGGAAGACTTGAAGTGGGTTGTAGCAAAGGTAGCAATTTAGGTAGTAGTAAGGATAGAATAAAGGGATAATGGCTAATGAAGCTGAGGAGGGTGATGTTCAATCAAAAGATGAGAGGTATGCAACTTCTGATGACTTGATTATTGCTTTTGAGTCTGATAATAATGGGGAGAATGGGTTAGATAAGTTTAGATACTCTAAATTTGTTGTAGAGAGGGATATGATGGATCCTACTTTCAAGCTTAGGATGAAATTTAAACATTTTAGGGAGTTTAAAGACGCGGTGATAGAATGTGCAATCAAACATAGATGACAAATTAGAATTAAACCTAATGACACTGAAATATGTAGGGCAATATGCCTAAAGGGGTGTGATTTTTACATATCATGCAGGCCATTAATAAGTGATCCTAATATTGTTCAGATTAAATCAGGTGTGTTCACCCATTCATATTCCAAAAGACCATAACATAAGTCAAGTCACCTCTAAGTAGCTAGCTAAAAGGTATTTAAAAACTTTTAGGGTAGATCCTACATGGAACTTCAATGGTTTTATCAAGACTGTTAAGGATGACTATCAAATTAATGTGACATGGAATAAGGCTTAGAGAGCTAGGAGTATAGTTGTTAAATTGATTGATGAGAAAGAAAAGGATCAATTTAAAAGATTAAGAGATTACAAGCTTGAATTATTAAAGACAAACCCTGGTACTTCTATCCACTTATGAGATAATGAAGAGGGTGTTTTCATAGGGATATATGTGTGTCTAGTTGTATTAAGGGAAACTTTTATTTCAATTTCTAGACCCCTTATTAATGTAAATGGTTACTTTTTAAAGGGAATGCATAGGGGCCAATTGTTGTCTGTTGTGGGCATAGGTGCTAATGATTGAATTTTTCCTTTTGCCTAGGTTGTGGTGAGGAAAAAGAATAAGGAATCATGGAGTTAGTTTTCGGCACTCCTTGGAATGGATCTCAAAATCCAATCCAACCCTACGCATTGGATATTCATGTTAGATAGACAAAAGGTAAGAATATTATTACCATATTTTAACTAACACTATTATTCATCATTTACTTTAGAATTAACTTATGATATTTAGATTCGTGATAGGGGCTAATTCCAGTATTTGATGAACTTTACCCTATTGCAGAAAAGAGGTATTGTGTAAGTTATATCTACACTAAATTTAGAAAAGATTTCAAAGGAAAGGAAAGGAACTGAAAGATGTGTTATGGAATGCTACTAGAGCCAGTTATGTTCACAAATTCAGTGATGAAATGGGTGAGATTGAAAAGATAAATACAGATGCAAGTGTTTATTTAAGGAACATTGATCCCCACAATTGGATAAGGTCAAACTTCAAAACACATTCAAAGTTTGACTTACTACTAAATAACATATGTGAATGTTTTAATTCAGACAACCTAGATGCTAGGAACAAAGGGGTTTTCACAATGCTAAAGATCATTAGGGCAAAATTGATGGCTAGGTTGCATAGGAAGAGAGATGCAATGATGAAAGTCAAGGGAATGTTTTGTCCTAAAATTCAAAAAAGCTTGACAAAATAAAGGATTGGAGTCACTGGTACCAAATTGTTTGGTTAAGATGTCATAAATACCAAGTTTTTGGGCTTGGAGGGTAGTATGTGGTGGACAAAATGGAAAGGTCTTGCAGCTATAGAAGATGGATTTAACTAGCATCCCTTATGCTTATGGCATTGTTACAATTCATCTGAATAATGAGAAGCCTAATGACTTTGTTGATGATTATTACAAGTTTGAAACCTATGTGAGGATGTATTCCCATTGCATCAACCCTATTAATGGACCTAACTTATGGCCTATCAGTGATGAACCACCTCACCAACCATTTGAAAAGCCAAAGCTAAAAAAGGGTAGAAAGACATTAATGAAGGAAGGAAGCAGAGGAGTTAGAAAGGGCATTCAATGCAAGGAGAATGTCAAAGAAAGGAGTGGTTATCAGTTGTAGCAAATGTGGTAAGGTTGGCCATAATACAAGAACTTGTAAAAAGGTTGTTCAACAACTTGTAACGGTCTACATAAAGAAAAAGCCAAGAAAATTAAATATGAGTATACTTCTATTTGCATTCAATATGAGTTTTATGTTGCCTATTTCAGTGAATATGTGTTTGATTATATATGGCATTGCTTATTGCAAGTGATCTCTAAGCCTAAAAAACAAAAGGTTGGAGAAAGAAGCTCAAACTTTGAGGCTGCAGAAGATGACTATATGTAAACTCAAGTGCCAAGCAATCCCCACACTGTGCAATGGATGCTTGATGTAACCATCATTAAGCTTTTCCTAATTTAATCAGTTGTTATGCATGATTAAAATAAAAAATGCTTTAAAATTATTGGTTTTCAGTTGTATTGTAGCAGTAGAGTTTTCAATGATGCAAAATTCCCTCCTATAAATAATGCAATGAAAGGATCTCCAAACTTTAAGAGGCATGTTCTAGAGTTCATTTCACAGCCAATCTGCCACAACCTCTTATGGCATATGCATATATGTAACAACAATCACTCCCGCAACCATCAAATCTTAATATGACAACAGATGCTGATATTAAAATGATTTTACAGTCACTTATAGTATCAGATGAAGAATATGTGAGGAATGAGGTATGAGATCTAAATTTGTAAAATTTAGCTATTATATAAATCTTAAATTATGCAAATAATTTTGGGAATATTTGCAAGCACAAACATCCAAGTTACCACCCAAACCTAAGAAACTTGTAAAGCTAATTGTAACTAAAGATGGTGGATTAAAGTGACAAGCAAGGCATAGGGCTATCACAAGGAACATGAACTTCCAAGCACCTCACAAACCTACAGGTACTAAAACAAAGCAAACAACAACATCAAACCCTTCCAAACCATAAAGAAAACCCTTTTGCAAACCATGCAAACAACAACATTCAAATCCTAAAGCTGCTACAACTGGCATTTCATCCAAGCAAAAGAAGGGGATTATAATTGATGAAGATGTACCATTGAAGAATTGAGATTTATAAAGCAAAAAGGGATTACAATTGGACCTGGAGCTAGTGTTCAAGGCATTGACATTAGATCGATAAAGAAAAATTGAACATTGGGTTTTGTTTTTGATAAACAAAAATATGATGTGAAGATATTGAATTTGTGCCCATATTATTATCATATTTTGTTTCCTTTGTGAACCATATCTGCCATAAACTCTTAATTTTTGTTAAATAGTCCTGGTAGACAAGGTTCATTGAGTTAATACATGATTACTTTGATATTTTTTGGGACCATTCTGCTTGTTTTTTTATTATTAGTTATGGCAGACAAGGTTCATTGACCAAGCATAGATTTTTAGTTTTTACACATCTGTACAAGTTCTATGTATTGGACAAAGTTACTCAAATGAATGAATTACTTTATTTCATAATAGTATCCCATTTTCGTCTTTGTTTATATTATAATATCATTTCCTTTATTTTCTTATCTTTTTTAAACTTGCTAAAAGCAATACACAATATAATATAAATTACTTATACATTGAATAAGGTAACATACAATATTAATATAAATATTTTTCATTACAATAACCAACACTACTACAAAATACTGCCTTTAGTGCAAAGAGGCCAAAACAACTTCTAACTTCACATTCTTCATCTCCCACAACCTTATATTGATTTTGCATCTCCCAAACTTCACAACACTATCCTTAACTTTATTTCCCCATGCTAATACCCATAAAAAAAAACCCAACCAAAAGATACAAATAACCAAACAAAACCAACAACATTTTATATTATGCCCTTTATTGCTAGCTTTTATCTTCAAACTACAACCTTTCACCTCTACTACATTGAATCCAACTTCAACACCTCTAATTCTAGGCTCATGTGCTACTTTTGCTGCTTGTAGCTCCATTTCAACTTCATTTTTATCTATTTTTTTTCATCATCCTAAACATGGCTTTTGTTGCCCTCTCATGCTTATATGCTTCCTCAGCAACCTAAATATCATACCATTTGAAGTAATCACAGTACACCCCAGGCCCCTATCATCAACCATAATACCATTCATTGCCATTCCATTAAATTATGAAAATTGAAATCAACTAGTCAAAAAAATCATTAACATTACCTTAAAATTTCTACAACTGAAGAAGCTTCTTCCTGAATTCAGAGGAGTATGCGATGTTTTCAACACATATGGCAATTGACATTTTCATTGTGGGCCTTCCATTGTATTCCTCAAGTATGTATTTTAGGGATTTTTCCCTCCTCCTTCAATTTTAACTTATCTGTTAAGAACCCTAGTTGAATTTGAGATGAAAATGGAGTTGTCATAAAAGAGGAGTGATAAAGATGAGCTATGAGAGTTAAAAGAGACGATTTGCAAGAGAGTGAGTGACAAAAGGAGACGACCAACATGAGTTTGAGTGAGAAAGGATGAGAGTTAATTTGCAGTAGTAATAGTGAGTTAATAAGCTAGTGGGACCCATTTGTATCAACTAGGCAATGACGTGGCAATTTGGGGTCTTCAGTTGCTAAGTCATTCACTCTTTGGTTGTCATGTATTCAACGGTGGACATAAATTCTTTTAATTTCAAATTTAGTGTCTGATTACAATAAATTAGAGATTAAGTGATTTTAGTAGAATGACCCATATAGTTAAGGTATTTTATGTGCAATTTACCCGTAAAAATCTAATTTTTGAATAAAAATTAGAAGATACTTTCTTTCATAAGTGATTATATATTTGTTCAATGTGAGTGAAATGAGTAAAAAATTAATTTTGAAAGAATCTAATATTTAAAGATTTTTCTAATAACAATATTTTACTAACAAAATTCATATTGACAAAATTTACAATCACTTATAAAAGCGAATCTTTTCTAATTATTATTTCAAAATCAGATTTTCACAATAACAATACCAATAACATGCTATTGTAAAAATCTAATTTTGTTTGTTAAATTATCAAATTTTTGAGTTTTAAAATATTTGTATATACTTAGAAAAAGTAGATTTGTTATTTTTTAACTTAATTTAATAGTTTTTAACAAAATCTTTAAATATTAGCTTATTTAAATATTTTTTCTCATAAAACTCATATTAAAAATCTATTCCGTTATAAATGATATCTCTTTTAATGTTTACTCCCAAATTAGCTATTACAAAAGCAATGCCAAACTCGCATTAAATCAAAAGTCTTATTGGTATATTTTTTTAATCAATACAACATGATATTCAAAATTAAAAAGTGACAGCTAAGGGTATCTTCAATCCTTTGCTGCAAAATGCAGCTAAATTTACTTCAAAATGCAGTTTTTATAGTAAATTTACTCTAATCTATTACTCTATTTTTAACTTTAAAAGAATATTCTCCATATATTCCTTCTTACAACTCATTTAATATTTTTTTATTAATATTATATTATTCATATAGTTTACACATTATACCCCTATTTCATTTCCAATATATCATTATACATCCATGTTTAAATTTTTAATAAAATTAATTATCATAAATTTAATTCTATAGTTATTTTTGTTTATTATGTCTTAGATTATTTTTTATTTAAGTGAAAAAAATTGATGAAATTTTGAGTGACATTATTGTAAAATTCTAAATACAATTTACATGTGGACTAAAATACAGTTTATGTATTAAGAAGGATGAGTTAGTAAGATATTAAAATAATAAAAAAAACATTTGAGCAAAAGACATAACATTTGCAGCAATGAATATGGCACAACACTGTTTAGTTGCAGCAATGAATTGGACTCATTTGTCGTCCCACCCAATCCAAATTTGGAGTGGGTTAGAGATGGCCTAAGTCACTAGCTTCTAGTAGGTCATTCTCTTCTCATTAAAGGCATAGTTAAAGTGGCAAATAGATCGGATAAAATGAATTTGGATAGGATTAATTTTAGATTACATTTTCGCGAGCAAATATGAGTCAGATCACTTCAAGTGGAAGAGGAGTCAAGTCATCACATCAAGATGCAGAAAGAAATTTATGTCATCTTCATATTTCAAATTGAGTTGAAACACTCATAATTTTGACTTTTTTAAAAATAAAAAATATTATTTTATTTTTAAATATTTTAATAATTTGAATTGTGTCATTCATATCGATTTCTAGATCAAGTCAACGTCTTAATTTGGAATCACATGCGGGTCAGAGTAGGGTCGAATCAAGTTTGCCCCAAAAATTTTCAAGTCTTTAGATACAAATTGTTTAAGATTTCCTTTTGAGTCATGTTAGGATTGGATTACTTTTTTTGAGCCTGTCTGAATTGGGTCAGAAACTATATAAAGGCTATATTTTTTTGTTTGATCAAAAAATTCAACTCAAACTCATCTAAGAAAATTAATTCAAATTAGATTTGATAAAAGATTTTCAAATCAAACTTGACCTATAAATTAATCTGATTTAAATTATTAGAAATATTTAAAATATATCTGAAAAATTTAAATAATATTTTCTTTATTTAGAAAAAAGTCAAACTTACGAGTGACTTTTTAACCCAAAATTTTTTAAAAACAATTTGAAAGTGATGTAAATTCTTTTTTATACTTTAATATGAAAACTTAACCTGACTACAATCCAAAGTGATCTAACTCTAATTTGTCTAAAAAAGACATGATCTAAATAAATTCTACCTTAATTCCAATCTACCAACTAAATCCATTTACCACCTTTAATCACATCTAACTATGTTTTTAAAAATGTGCGAGTGTAAGCGCTCATTTTTATGTTTGACATGCTCTAAAAAGTATTTGGTGGCACCTTCCTGGAACAATGAAAATCAAAGGCAATGCATATACTAAAGTTTTCTACTATATGTAGTCTTCACACAATCGAAAGCTACACTAAGGAAAAACATTCGGCAAGACCCACATTTGATTATGGAGGGGGGTATATAAGGTGTTCGTACGCTATGCTCCATACCAAGGCAAAACATTCAACAAGTGCCACAATTCCTTTATGAAGACGTAATGCTTCTTTTCTTAGCACCAAAATTATACATTATTTTTTGTCCTTATTTAAGGAGTTGAGTCAGTTTAATTTCAGGTTATATCAATTTTAGGTGATATCTTTTCTCGAATTTGGCTATCACCATTAATGAATTCAAAGATTTAGTAAAACACTTTTATCATTAGGTTGTGATTAAAACGATAAATATAAAAAAATGAACAACTATATTGATGTTCCTTTGATCGTCAAAGAGGTTAAATGACCTGTCAAGTGAGTGAACAAACATAAGTTGAGGGGTGTGCATCATTCATAGTCACTCTAATGCTTAAATTAGTATGGAAGCTTGAGAGCTTAAGAGAACTTGAAAATGAAAGTAAATAATAGAAAACTTTAGTAAAAACGTATATTGATTGTAGAAAAAATGATTATTTATAGTTTTTCTTGGTTCTAAACTTTTCACAAATATATCAAAAATAATATATGTTGGGTTTATCCCTATTATTTCAAAATATGCAAAAAAGTATGTACTGCATAATCGTCATTTATTGATCGAACGTTAAGGATGTACCGTCTTTCGCTGATCGAATGTGGTGTGCTTTTAGTCCGTTAGTACATTTTGCGAACATTGTGACCATTCGATTATTCTATGTACCGTCCTTAGTAACAATCGTCCAATTTTAGGGGTGTATATTATTCCAGTGGAGGATACGTGTTTGTCGCGATAGTGTTCAGTTAAGTGAACACTATCATATATAAAAGCTATAAAGTAATTTATATAATAGGAATCCAAACACTCCCTTAATTCCCTCGACATTGTGGACGATGTGACATTACAGTGCTAGTGATAGTGTTGTTAAATTGTGGACGACGGTATGCGTCCATTCAATTGCAGCGCTAGACTGCTGGTGCTGTTGACAAGTGTGTTTTTAGAAATGACATTCACTAACACATGTCATAGCAATGGGGTATGCATGTATGTGGCACAAAAATTAGTCAACCACATTTTTTTTCATAATCAGATCAGTCGACCCATTGGACTGATAAAATTAAAAATCTATCAATAGTTTAATTTGATTTAATATTTTGAAGAAATAATTTGTGTCAGTAATCACTAAATTATAATCAAAATTCTAATGTGATCACTAAAAATTAATTTTATTCTATTGAATCATTAAACTTTAAATTTTATTTTATTATAATTGACTTATTTTTCTTATAATTTTTATTCCATTGTTAAATTATTTTGGATTTTTATTCATACAATAATTTTGAAGTTTTATTTTTACGAGTTATGATTAAAAAAGTCTAAAACACAAAATCAATATAGAGTCAACCAATCATTAAAAAAAAAAAACTAATAAATCACAATAGAATAAATTCAATTGAATAAAATTGTGTGTGTGTGTGCGCGCGCGTAATCTATATGTTAGCAAGTTAATGATGAAGTGGGTAGTGTTAGTCTTGAAGGTTGATGAACCAATCTCATTTATTATTTTAAAAATTTTGATACAAGAAAGAAGGAACGAGAAAACTGGCAATCAATAGAATGGCAGAGGAAAATTATATTATGATTGTATTGAGTATAAATAAATTTGATAAATTTTATGAAATTTATTTGTAAGATCTATATTTTGTGTGTTTGGTATAGATAAAAATTCATTTGAAATTCTATTTTTTTGAATAATTGAAATTTGTTATTATTAAACCAAATTCTATTAAAATTTGATGGAATTTACAAATCAATTTATTTTTTCACTATGACAGGAATGCCCTTAATAAAAATATTTTTTCACTTTTCTTTTTCTTTTTTTTCTTTTCTCTCCTCTTTCTTTCTTCTCTCTCTATTCTATCTCTATCTCTATCTCTATCTCTCTTTTTTCTTATATTTTTTATATTTATAAACAAATTTTAAAAATAATATAACAATATTTTTATAAAAAAAAATATTTTATTGAATTTTATACTTAAACCAAACATAAAAATTATTTTATTTGAAATAAATTCTATTTTATTTTATAGTATACCAAACAAGGAAAGACTTTTATTGATGAAGTCTGAGTCTATTTGCATATTAGAATTGAAATTAAAATTTAACAATTGCAATTTCAATTCCAATTTTGTCCGAATTGAAATTATAGTTCTAGTGTTTGAATTGTAGAGGGCATTTGGTGGCCGAAATTAACATTTCTAATTGCAATCACTTTCTTATGAAAATAACTTTTTGAGTAAATAAGTTTAGAAATGTAAAATTCTTGTGTTTAGTTGGATATAATTTTTTTCAGAAATTCAAAATTAATATTTTTAATTTATACATAGGATAGTTCAAAGAAATTAACATAAATTACTATCATACTTCTAATGTGATTGCATGTTTTTATTTAATTAATCTTTATAAAAAATCTTATAAAATAAAATTTATTATAGTAATCAATTAATGAAATATTATTATAATAGATAACATTATAATACATAATAAATATAATATTATTGCATAATATAATTTTATAATTAAATCAATATAAAATATAAATAATAATATAATATGAAATAATAATATTATAAAATATTATAATGTAATAATATATTATAATATAGTAATATATTATAATAAATTTTATAAATATTATTCAACAGTATTAAATAATTATTCTCTTATCTTAAAAAAGTACTTAATAACTATAACATATTAATAATTCAAAATATATAGTCTATGATAATAAAAAATTTAAAGAAAATCTAAAAATGATTTAATTACTCAATAAACTAATAAGAAACTATAGTTTTTTTTATAGTTCAATAATTATTTAATTAAAATTAAATGATAATCTATATTTTTTTTATTTTGATTGAAATTGTTTTATACAAATATATCAGTTTTAGTTTAGTAAATAAAAATATATACAAAGTTATATATTGCATTAATTAAGGGCATATTTGTCAATATATAATTCATAAATTTAATAGTCATGTTAAAGTAACTTTCTCACTTTTTGAGATGAGAAAATACTTTTACTTTCTCATGTAGATGAAAAAGTAAGGGTATGACCCATAGGTTCACAGAGTGTAACTTTTCTAATGATACAATTTTTTAAAGGCAAACAAAATATCGAAATTTAACATTCCTGAGTTACTTTCCCTTCAGATTTTGTGAACCAAGTACCCCATAATATAATAGGATTAGAATTAAGCTGAAATTAAAATTAAAATTTTAATTTTAGTATTTATATTGCAGAATTATATAACTGAAATTACAATTGCAATTTTGATGCTTAAATTTATAAAAATCTAGAGTTGCAACCTTTAATTTAATTTTGGACATATAAAATAATGAAATATATAAAGAATAAAAATATAATTTAATTATAAAACATATAGAGATAAAAATATTTAAAAATAATATTTTAAAGTTAAATAATTTAACTCAAACTAATAATCTTAGTATTTTTTTTTATGAGAGTTAGATTAATATTATTTTAAAAATATTACAATTTAGAAAAGTGATTATGTAAAATTAATCTAACATTTTTTTAATAAATTTGGCTTGGTTTAGATGTACGTTTGATTTAGTTTGGCTTGATTTTTTTAGAAAAAAATCTATAAATTTAGTTGGTTTGATTTTTTAAAAAAATCGGTGAATTCTATTTGGTTTAATTTTTAGGTTGAAATTTTCAAATTATTTTCCTAAAAAATTATTGGTTCAAGCTAAACTGAATTATATTTGAACTAAAATAAATTGATTCGATTTAATTTAGTTTGGTTTATAAATTAATTTGATTAGATTTTATCTGTATTTTCAAAAATTAGATTTTTTAGTTTGGATTGGTTCAATTTAGATTAGTTAGATTTGATTTATAAATTGATTCGGTTTGACTCATATTGTATTTTAAAATTTTAATTTTTCATTTATTTCAGTTCAATTTGAATTGGTTCCATTTGGGTGTATTCAGCTTAATTTGATTCGATTTAGTTTGATTCAGCTTGATTATAATTTTTTTTAGTGGTTTAGAATTATAATTCTTATAGATTTGGTTAAGAATTTAAAATTGATTATACTTAATATTTTGAATTTTATAGAATTGATGTGAAATTGTAATTCTAATTCTGGCCGGATTATCCAAACAACAAAATTAGAATTCGATGGTCCAATTCAAATTCTGAATTTCAATTCTAAAATCAATTCTAACATCCAAACATGTCACAAAATTTTTTATTTTGTAAATGAAATAAATTTTAAGTTATAATTGAATCAAATTTAATAGGGCAAGTCTGGACCAAATTATCAATGGAAATTTTGGGGATGATAAGATAGAATCAGTAAGAAGGCGATCTGACCTCAACCTCAACGTCCTAATTTTGTATTAATAGCATCTTCAACCCACTTTTACTTTATTTTAAACTTTTTATTATAAAAAGTGATTGAAAAAATAAAACTTTAACTCACTTTCTAACTATAAATTATAGATTAGAGAGTGAGTTTCCTAAAATTCACTCTCTATATAAAATGTAATTAATACAATTTAGTTTTTCATGCATATCAATAATTATTATTTTGTTTTTTTATTGACTTTTTATTAGAAAAATTTTTTCTCTTTCTTCTTACAAATTAGCATTACATGTTTTTATGTGATAAAATAAAATGAATAGTGAAATATAAATAGTCTATATTTAAAAATTTCTTAAAACACTCTTTATTATTCAAAAATATATATATATATTTTTTAAAAGCATCATTGGAAATTCACTAATCCTAGTCCTAATCTCAGTTATTGGAGATTCACTGATCCTAGTTCTAATCTCAGTTATCGTGGAGGGACATGGTTGATTATGTGGTGGGGACGAGACCATGGAACGAATGAAATGATGGCCTATAATGGTTGACTTACTGCGTCATTGTTTGGCTAATAGTTTGGTAGGGGTGAGTATGGTGTTCAATATACCAAACTAGATCGTTCGATTAACCACGTTGAAAAAATCTGATACAAAAAAATGAAAAATATTCAAAAAATTACCAAATCAATACAAACCAAAATAATAATTTAGGACAATATTAATTATTAATGTTTATCCAATCTAAATAACTTAACCGACCAATACGAGCTATTATCCATAATTGTTATATATATAAATTCTTCTTTTTATAAATTTAATATATATATATTCAAAATATATGAATATCTAAATTAAACTAGATTGATCTATTAGTCCTAATATTCGAATTGGGTCGAATAAAAAATTAATTCAATTCGGGACGATATTTTCTCATTCTGATATGAAATTAGTTCTTTTATTTTACAAATATTTGATTTTAAATTTGATTTCAGATAATTTCAAATAATCGATTTAAAATTGGACCGATAATGCCCTATAGTTCGGTGATTCAATGTTTGTTTATATTGAAAGTTGAAAATTAATTAATGGTGCTCAATTAGGAATGGAGTGTGCTCCTTTTTGTTTAATTTAAATATCTGATAATTAAAAAAAAAAATGAAGATATTGTTCGTTGTAACAGAAATTCTTGTACATATTGTACAAAAGAATAATTTAGCATTTATGCACATTTATTTATTTTTCTTTTATTAATTTATTTTGGACATTTGTATTCTCTGTGTTATAAAAATTTAATTAATTTATGAAAAGATTTTTTTTTAAAAAAAATATAATAAATCATGCGAGAATGCCAAACAAATCCATGTTAGATAAGGCAATCTCCATAATTTCATTTTTAAATTTTAAATTTATTTGATTTCAAAATTGATTATTATAATACGTTGTTCACATATTGAAAATTCTTTGAAGGGAAATTTAAATTCCGACATCTCACGTTAGAGAAGACAGTGAATTGCTAAAACACTAAGAATTGTTCGTTGTAACAGAAATTCTTGGCCAATTATTAATTTTGTGGAACTGACGAAACTCATAAGAAATAAAGTGATCAAACAGCCACAAATAGACCCCATCACCATTACATAAGTCAGTGGATGCCATTCCTGAAAAGCACACCAATTAGATTAATGCTGATAGGTGACTTCCCTATCTAGAGTGATAATTTTTTATTTGATTTAAAGTTTCAATTTGAAATTATTTAAAAAATTTTAATTTGTAATTAAAAATTGATTTAAATTTTATTAAATTAGATTCAAAACTAAAATTGATTTAAAATTTATTAGATTAGATTCAAAATTGGTCTAAATTTATTAGATTAGAAGGGGCTGCCTATCATTGTTGGTTGATCTTAAGGTTTTTTTGTTCTCTTTGGCTCATTTTTATTAATATTATGTTTGTATTTTTATTTTTGAAAGTATCGTTATTCTTTAAATTCATAAATGGATTTGTGTTTTTTTTCAAATGTAAGTGCTTGACTTGGACTAACAAGTCTTTCGGTGACACTTTCCTGGAACAATGAAAATCAGAAGCAAGAAAGAATCAGTGCAGATATAATAAGAGTCTTCAAGTAAAGCCTTCTCATAGTCATACAAGCACTCAAAAGCTCCGTATCAAGGCAAAGCATTCAACAAGACCCCCTAATTGCTTATGCAGAGGTAATTCTTCCTTCTTCTTTTTCTTTTTTTTTTTTTTTTCCTTTAACACCGCATTAATCAACTTTTTTCGTCCTAAGTATATGTGTCAAATCCAAATTTTAGCAGGTTAATGATGAATTCGAAGTGGGTAGTCTTGGTCTTGATCGTTTCTGTATTAATCTCCTTCATTGTTGAAGTTGAATCTGAAAAGCTTGATTCACAAGAAGGAAGGAAAGAGAAAGCTGGCAATCAGCGGAGTAGCGAAAATGGGTATGAACAGGAATACTTCAAAAGGGAATATAAATTGCTACCTTCTAAGGAGCAAATTATCAATGGAAATCTTATACATGGTGAGATGCCGAGCCCACGACGACGGGTTCATTGTGTTGAAGCTTGTCCTAGCAACAGTCGTCCTGGTGGACATGGTTGATTACGCGGTGGGAAGGGGACCATGGAACGAATGAAATAATGGCCTATAATGGTTGAGTTAGCTTGCCACTAAAAATAATTATATATGTATATATACATAGTAGTGGTACCCCAAGCTTGGCTTCTGGCAGTGTATTTATCTAAGGATCTCTTAGTCCTTGGTTCAATTCCTCCCTCCCTCTTTGTAACTCCTTGTAACTATAGACTATATATATAGAGAGAGAGCCTTTTAATTATTTTCATTATTTCTCTTATTACAAATTTTTACTTATAGTTTAGTATGACTTTTACTGTGGTGTCGAATAGAACAATTTAGCAAGTAATCGCCCGTAGATTGTACGTATACAAAATAGGTGAGGGCTAAACTTATCATATCTAGTACTGTGAGGTAGTGCGAGTAGTGAATCCAGAAGCAAAGCGAGAAGCTTGTACCAATAACGCTACACGTACCACAAATTTAAATAACAGTTAAATCTTACAGACTATGTATGGAATGTACAGTAATTTGAGCCAAGAGAAAAAAAAAAAAACTTTAACTTTCCATCCGTCAATGACAAATTCTGGATCAATTTAAGGCAGCTAGCTGGGAATATGAAATCTAGCTCTCATGTATTGGCGCGGTTGTTGTTAACCCACTCTAGCTTCATCTTGTCTCAAAAAAGTCTACCACCATATGGGTTCAACTTTTTCGGTGCTTGCCAATCACGTAAAAACTTATTCGATTAGGGTTCATTGGAAATGAATATGGATTTTTTGGATTAGATATTGTCTTTGCTTTTTACAATTTTTAGCTGGGAATTCAAATATAAATCTATAGTTATTTCATATCCACACGATATAAATGGACCCTGAAAGTTTTGAAGATAAGTTCTTTCTAAAAGGTTCAGAGTATCAAAGATATTCTTGAACTAATTTTTACCTCAATTGAGATTAAATCTCTCTTTCCATACAATATGAAAGGGATGCACTCCAAATAAACTTTGCCCATCACATACAAATTTATTTTATTGATTATTTTGACTCTGAATTCAATTTGAACTCGCAATTGGATAGCCCTGGAGAAGATGACTTCATTACCATTAAATTGATGGATTGTTGAAAATTGAATATTCCTTAATCCATACAACATGATGTTCATGGTCGAAATTGACAACCAGCTCTGGCAGTTCTATTTTTTTTAGAATGAGAGAAAAGATATTTTTATTTATAAATAATAATATGATATCTAAAAAGAATCTTATGATATTTTTTTTAAAAAAAAATTTATGATCTAAAGCACTAACATAAATTGATTCTTAATACTACTAATAATTACATATTAACTCAACTCTGAGATTATGTTTTTATTTTCACTATAAATTATCTTATACGATTTTGCATTTTTATCAATTATAAGGATTTTTCACTTAAAATAGTGTTAAAACACGATATAAACTCAAATTCATATAACACGTCACAATAAATTTGAGAAATGATAGCTGGCAGTTTCTCCTTGCTAAAAGCATCACGCGGATGCTTGACTTGGAGTAACAAGTATTTTGGTGGCGCCTTCCTGGAACGGATGAAAGAATCAATGCGTATACCATACAAAGTCTTTAAAGTCTTCTCATGGATACATGCACTCAAAGTCTTCTCATAGATACATGCACTCAAAAGCTCCATATCAAAGCAAAACATTCAGCAAGACCCCTAATTGCTTATGGAGAGGTAATCCTTGTTTTCTTAATTCCACATTAGTTAACTTTTTTTTACCCTAAGTATTTCGGGCGTCTCACATGTACTATATATACGTATTAAAATCTAAATTTTAGCAGGTTAATGATGAAGTGGCTAGTCTTAGTCTTGGTTGTTGCTGGATCAATAATCTCATTTACTATGGAAGTTGAAGCTAAAAAGTATGGTTCACGAGATGGAAGGAAAGAGAAAACTGGCAACCAGGGTGGCAAATTTGGGCCTGAAGGGAGCAATCAAATGATGGCAAAGTCCGGCGAGCAAATTATAGATAGAAATTTTAGACGCAGTGTGATGTTAAGGCTACAAAAAGGGCCTGCATCTTGTATTAATCCTAGTCCTAGTGTCAGTTGCCGTGGTGGACAAGGTTGATTATATGATGGGGAGTGGAACATGTGGCAGGAATGAAATAATGGCCAATAATGGTTGAAATAATGGCCAATAATGGTTGAGCATGTCACTATTCAACTAATATCTCAGTGATTGAATGTTTGTTTCTTTATATTGAAGGTGGGAAATCCAAAAACAGCCACTTGTTTTACATATTTGACAATAGAAAGAGTGAAATTAATGTTTTTTTTAATAGAATCTCTTGGGATGTGTTTAAAAGAATAATTTAGTATATGTACACAATTGATTATTTTTAGTTTGATTAATTTAACTTGAAATATGTGTTTGAATGTAATCTGGACTAATTATTTGCTAATTCATAAGTCCAAATAATAATTAAATAGCTAGTTAATCTTGACTGTTCATTTGGTTATGTGATTAGCATACCAACTTACGTTATAAAAGATATAAATAAGTCATCTTCCTATCCATTAGGGTTTATACACAGACAAAAAACACAAAATCACTTTAAATCATCAGAGAGTAATCAGATCAAAAGAGAGAAACCAATTTATTCTTAGGATTGCGACTTGCCAATTTCATCAAACTCAACAAATATGTATTTTGTTATGTCAATATGTGAAAATCTTGTGGATTATGAATTTAGGATTAGTCAAGTTTTTTTCCCCTTCTATGGATTGGCTAGAATTGACAAAAAAAAAATGTTAAAATTAAGGGTGAGCACAGGTCAAGGCAGAACGGGGATTTCAAATTCTCCAAATCCATCCCAAATTTTCGATACTCTTTTTTGAGAAATCGGTCCCTTTTCAAATTTTTTGGGACGATTTACTTTGATTCTCAGTTTTTTTTTATGCAATTCAATTTGGTTTGGTACGGTTCGAGTATTCGTTACTTTTAGTTTTTAATTATCAATTTTGTATATCACTAAAATTTTTTTATAAATATATCATTTTTTAAAATAAATAACAATTAAATAGTATATATTATTATATTTATATACTAATTGAAATTGAAAAATTCAATTTTAATAAATTTATTAGTTTAGTTAGTATAATTTTTTTTTCATTTCATATCAATTATTAATAATAAATAGTTAACTATTTTATTCAACCATTTAATTAAAAAGAGAAAAATATTATAATAAATGAATAAAATTATTGATAATTGTCATTACATTTTTTATATAGATAAACCATTTAAATAATTACACTTGATAAATTTAATATTTAAATTTCAATGAAC
>CATIWR010679904.1:0-20137 GCA_949677035.1 Omphalea diandra | reverse complement strand
TTGATTTTTTATTTCACCACACCCATATATATATATATATATATATATATATAGATATATATATATATATATATATATATATATATATATATATATATATATATATATATATATATATATATATATATATATATATATTATGATTTTCAGCTCATAATATTTGCAAAATCTTATGTTGTTCTAATGCTTCTACAACTTTAAAAAAAATAATAAAGAAAGATATTATCGTAAATAATATAATAATAATAATGGAAAACAATAATAACCATTATAACTTTAAAAAAATTAATAAAGACTCGCAAAATAATAAATTCATAATATTAATTGCAGAAGCGGTTTGCAATCCTATCCATAATAACATTAAAACTATCCATAATAACCATATAATAAAAACAAAAAAAATATAAAAAATAAGTTTCTTTCAACTCAAACTCAAACTTTCACTTGTGCTTCTTAAGAATTAGTACTAATTTTCATCCATTTTCATTTCTTATTTATCTTTGTTATAAAGGAGTGTTGCTTCCTTCTATGCTTCTGTATTTATTCTTGACACGATAGAACTAGTCAACAACATCTTCCTTCAAAATCATCTTTAATAGATTGCTCTCGTGTTTTAGAAGCCCCAAGATCACCTTCACCTTTACTTCTTGGCTGAATTCCTGACAATTCTTTGAATCATACTACTAACAACATAATGTGGAAAAAGTAAGGAAAAAACAAGACAAAAAAAAATCACCTCAATTTCATGTTCAGTTCCTGGGTTTTTAAATTTTAATGAGTGGGAACTTTTCTTGCAGCCCCCATATTAGTAATCACATATAGTCCACAGTCAATGCTAAAAAAAAATTAAAATAAAGATTTTTCATAAAACCACAAATGGATTGAATAAGGTTTTGTACCAACAAAAATAATCTTGAAACAACACTTATCAGCAATTTTTAAGAAATAAAAAGATGGTCAAATTACTTATAAATTTCTTTGTTTTGGACCTAATATTTCCTTCACTATCATGTAAGAAGTGAAAGGCACCAACTTATGTTCTGTAACTTCATATTGAAAGAGTTGTTGCATACTAGCCAACTTGTGATGAAGATGAAGAACAAACAGAAAAAAGTCAAAATTTTCCGAAATTGGAAGTTCTAACAAAAGTAACTATATATATATATATATATATATATATATATATATTATTGCATGTGAGCAGAATCCATTAACTCAACTCTTTGGCTAGGTGTGTTAAGTACCAAAAGTTTGAAGTGATTTGGATTCATGGTGATCAGAGGAATGTATATCTAACAATATTTAGAATATTGGTTTGTCAATGAATACTGGTTATAATTCTATAATATTTGAATGCATGTTTAGAAACAAATAATTCATCATCTCTTTGCAAGACAATAGTTCACATTTATGAACCCATTTTTCATGTTTAACAAATTGCAATAAGAAGCAAATTGTTGTGTATCCATCATAGAATTCGCCTATATAGGTTAAAAAAAAAAATACACAATATCAGTAGTTAGGTATTTCATGAAGTTTTCATGTAAAACAATTCACTATACATGGAATTAAACATGTTCAATCATTTACCACATCAAACACAACAAGAAACCAAATTTCCAACCCTTAATTCATATATTTTTCTTAATAATTCAATGCTTTAAAACACTCATGTCTAAGATCTGTTTTAGAAAAAAAAAGTATTTTGTACTTATAAAATTCACTGGCATGGATTAATTATATAGTTCATCATTGAATCTTACAAATTATAGTTTACAAAGTACCAAAGGCAAAAAAAGGTATGGTAACTATCTAACTCACTGTTTGACTTATCTATACCCCTGGCAACATTGTCCTAAGTTCATGCCTTGTCTAATGCCTCCTTAGTGTCTTTGGCAGAATGTCACTATGTAGATTAAGCATTTCATTCCTTTAAATAAATGAAGAAGCCTAGAATATTAAATTTAAAGTATAGAAATAGATTGTGCCAAATGGATTACCTGGGAGAAAGCAAGTCATCCAATGCGAACATCAAAATCTTGATTCTATCTTTATCTTTTAAAAACCTTGCTTTATCAAAGGGATATCCCATTATTATGAAATACATGTTTGTTCTGTCTAATGAACTTTCTTTTTTAGTCAAAATAGATGGTCGCTTAAGTATAGATCTTAGAATTTGAAGCCCAATATCCTAGTAAACATTAGTGCATTAATGAAATAAAGACACTTATAATAGTAAAACCACTATATATTATACATGAAATAAACAAACATAATTATGTTCGTAGCAAAGTTAAACATATTCATACCTTGTTAACTTTAGATTTCGTAAGATTTATAAGCTAGTTCTTGACAACCGCATTTTCTTCAGTCTCCTTTTAAAGATTCATGATGGAATCAATAACTCCTTGATTTGGATCCTTATTCTCTTTTTTACAAATTTTAAAGTGTTTTGCATCAATAGTTACTAGTTTAGGGTGGTCAACATCTTTTTTGCAAACACTATGTGAGAGCCTCAAGATATTGCTCAAAGAAGTGGAATCTTGCTTGCAACTTCATCCTTTTATCAATTAATAGGGGATTATAAGGACGAGGGTTTTTGCATTGGTGACAACCTTAAAATATGATATGCCTTGGATCAGTTGGGGATCCTTTAGGCCTTGCATAAATTTCAAAGCCTATTTGTCCAAATGGGGGTCATTGGGGGACCAAGGTGAGATTTATACATTTAGTATTATTCCTGAAAGTGTAGAGTCGCCACTCGACTTTGGTCAGGACATAAGTCTAGGGAAGGCAAAATCTGAATCTAAGCTAAGTCAATTAGAAGGCTCATTTCATCTTCACCCCATCGGAGATTGGGTTCAAAAATTAGGCAAGAGTTGGAGAAGAGGTTAGACACTTCCAAATCACCTAAATATTAGAATTCGACCCTCGAGCATCTTTGGTTCACCTTTAATATTTTAGCCCAGTTATTAATTAATCCAATTAACGGCCATAGACATGCATCTAATCATAATACCCTTAAACAAACCAAGTTATCAACTCAAAGGAGGTAAGGATCATGCATCATGGCAAAAGGGTATCATGCACCTTATCATTCACACATAACAATCCAAAAAAGGGAGTGGGATCATGTGATGTGGCAAAAAGGATTTTGCATGCATTATCATCCATTCATTCAAGCACAAGTATCAAAAAGGGAGTGAGAGTCATGCATTTTATGGTTTGAGGTATAAGCACACACTTAGCCATCCTTCATGGTCACATGGAGTGATCATTAAGACCAATTTGTGGTCTAACTCAAATAAAACACCACATCTTTAAGGTCAAGGTCCCTAAACATGCATTTAATGTCCATAGTAACATATCCCAACATCATAAATTAGTATATAAAACATAATGAAAATGCATGAATCATAAACAATAAATAGGATAAATATGCAATACAAAGCATACTGGAGGAAATTGAATAACCTAAGGCAAAGATTCACCCAAATGCGATCCTAGGGTTAATGAACCCTCCTTCATATTGCTTATAAAAAGCTAAAACACCATAGTATAATTAACCATTACAAAAGTTGGAATGCCAAAGCAATAAGGGGGATTGAATAATTAAAACCCTATTCACATGGTTAGCATATAAACTCCCAACACAAGGTGAGCCCTCAAGGTTAATAAAACCTCAAGCTCCTCACTTGATTATGGCTCTGAGATGATTAAAATAGAATGAAAACATCTCTTTGAAATCAAATGAAAGATCCAAAGAGCTTTTTGGCATGATAAATAATAAAACCATGTGAAACATAACTAAGACTCCATTTTTGAAGTGAATAAGGATCTTAGGTCATTAGACCTCACCCTATTCTACCACTGGAGTCATGAAATATCATAAAAGAAAAAGTGCTTCAAAAAGAAAGAAATTTGAAGGAGCAAAAGAAAATAACCTTTGTAAAAAACTGTCTATAAGGAAATTAGGTTGTATAACCTAAAATTAGGGTTGTACAACCCCCAAATTATGGCATGTACAACACACAATGAAGGTTGTATAACTTTTATTTTCTAGATTTAAAAAAATAAAAGAAGAAAAGAAGGGGAAGAAGAAAAGGGAGTAGGGGGAGTCTTGGATGCTTTCTAGTTATATCCTTGCCTTAGAGGCACACTATTTGACTAGGTTGGTTAAACCTAAGTCAAAGGTCTCTTTTGATCTTAACAATAAAGATTGATAAGTACTAATGTTTTTTTAGTATATAAGTGTTGTTTTTGCAATATATAAGTTAGTTTTTCATTGCTTTTTACAGTATATAAGTGTTGGATGGAAAACTAAATCTCTAACTTTAAGGAAAACATCCAAATTTATTGTCAAAAGCCTATAATTTGCTATTGCGACCATGCAACAAGGATGGATGAAGTTAGGCCAGAAGAATTTGAGAAGGAAATTGCAGCCACGATCTAGCCAAGGGGAACTTGACTATCACATAGAGGAATTCACTACGGTGTTCTCATCCTATGTCACGATTGCGAATTTCATAGTTGCAAGGAGGGAACTATGTCTGCAACCATAACACACCAAGTGTCTAAAACAACCATTGGAATACCAAAATTTGCAAGGGCAAAGCACATGTCGCAATTGCAACCAAAGAAAGTGTTTTCTCCTCGCCATATAGAGGAATTCGCAGTCTCAATCGCGCCTAAGAAGGGCTTAAATTGCGACTATGATTTTTGGTTGAACAAAAGAATACAACGACTATATTTCTTGGAGCACCAATGGTACATTGACACATGGACCAGACATTTCAGGCTTCCCAGTGCAAATTAGAAAATTACGATAGCAAAATGCCAGTCATGACCACGACTTCTATCTGACAAGCATTTAATGCAAAATCTACCTAGCTTACCTTAGAGATTAATGTCTCTTTGGAGGATGTTGCTTATAAATACTCCACCAAACAGATGTAAATATAAGAGAATTTCATTTATTGTAACTAAACTCTTACAAATTTGATTCATAACTTCTTATTCTTTGTGAATTATTGATTATTTAGTGTTAGCATTAAGCACCTTTGTAATTAAGTTGAAAGTTAGCCTAAGCTTCCAAAACTTTTTTGAAGGTTGAAGTGTGAGTCTATCCAAAACACTTGAGTGAGGTTTTATGTGAGCCTAGAAAGATAAAGTGTAATGATTATGTGTCAGTCATAAAACACAAATTGTATAAGTTAGGTGTGAGCTTAGAAACACCAATTTTAGTTGAGTGAAATACCTAATTATGTAGAATTAGAGAGTGGATATAGGGTTTGTTAACACTCAAACATTGTAAATATCTTGTCTTTATTGCTTTTACTTCTTCTCAATTCTTTTAATACCTAACCTTCCCTCTAAAATTTTTCAATCTTACACCAGTTTAACCCTCACTTCTTGGTGCACGAGGACTAATAAGTGGTATCAGAGCTTCGTCTCATTTCAAAGCTTAATTGCGTGAGAAAAGATCATAGCATAACAAGATCTGCACTGGCGGCCGCTCCGCCCGGGCTTGCGCCCTAGGTTTTACGGCGGCCGCCTCGCCCTCCTACTCATCGGGGCCTAGCCCTTACCCCGACGGTCGGGTATAGGTTGTGCGCTTAAGCGCCATCCATTTTCGGGGCTAGTTGATTCGGCAGGTGAGTTGTTACACACTCCTTAGCGGATTTTGACTTCCATGACCACTGTCCTGCTACCCATTTCAAGCCTTATTTTGATGGATCTGACTATACTAATTAGAAGTATAGGATGAAAATTTATTTGGATAGCGGTGTGGTGGATCTTTGGGACATAGTAGCTAAAAAGTGGAATCCACTTATTAAGGTAGTGGATGAAAGTGAAGAATTGATCCCAAGAGAAGAGTGGGTTGAAGCTCATAGGAGATCTAATGGAAGAAACAAGAGAGTTATGACAATCCTTCTGAGTTCTATCATAATAGAAGAAATTAAAAAGGTCTAACAGTGCCTCACAGCTCATGGGATTTGGAAGGCCTTGGAAAACTATCATGAATGCATTACTTTGGTGAAGTTTAGCAGCCTTTAAATGTATGTATGATGAAATGAGAGTTTTTCATAATGAAAGAGAATGAAAGCATCATAGATATGATGAATAGGCTCCTTGCAATTGTCACAAACATGAAGAAGTTTAGTAGAATTTTCACCAATCATAAGGTAAATTAAAAAAATCCTTAAATCTTTACCTCTTAAAAAGTTTGGTGCCAGAGTTTACAGTATCCAAAAGTTAAATTCATAGATTAGAAAGGTGTTAATCGATGTTCTAATAGGCAAGCTTTTAACTCATGAGCTAGCCTTGAAGAAGGACGAAGAAATGATGAAAATGAGAGGACAAGGAGACAAATCATAAAAACCAGAAAGAAGAACCTTGGCTCTCAAATCTTTAACCAAGGAAAAGGAAGTTGAGATGGATTCAAGTAAAGAGAAAGTGACAAAGAGGAGGAGTTGGCCTTGCTTTTAAGAAGAATAAAGGAGTTGATAAAAAAAGAAAAAAAAAAGCTTCAAAAAAGCAACTCGAAATCTTAATGAAAGATTGAATGATTTTACATGCTTTGAATGTGGCAAACAAGGCCACATCAAGTATAACTACCCTAAGTTGAAGAAGAAGAAGAAGAAAGGGGACAAGGAGAAGAGGAAAAGCTTCAACTCACTTAGAAGGACAACTCAAGTGAGGAGAATGAAGTGGATGAAGTTGCAAACTTATGCTTCATGGCACAAGATGATTCATCAAATGAGGTAAGTTCTTCTCCCCATTCTTATGTAGAATATAATAACTTAGATGATGTAGATGATGAGCTTTTAGAAGCTCTCACCGTGGGATCTAACAAATACAAGTCATAAATGAAATCTTACAAGAAAAAATATTCCAAGTTAGATGATAAATTTAAATCCATGAACAATCTTGTAAGTGAATTGAGGACTTTAAATGAAGAAATCAAAATATCTATTGCGAATATTTTAAAATCATCTTCATCCCTAAACTCCTTGAGAAAGGAAAATGACTCCTTAAAGGGTGAAGTCATTGAGCTTAGAAATTTTATTTCTAAGTTTCACAAGGGAAAAAAAAGCTTTTGATACACTTAATGTATCTCAAAGACCTTCTTTAGTGAGATATGATCTAGGCTTCAATGGAGCCTCCTTATCTACATCATCACCTACAACCTTCATTAGAGCCTAAACTCCTCAAACATCTAGCATTGAGGTAGTTGGTTGAAAAAGCGCTCAAAACACTAAACCACCATTGCCTAAGGGCAAAGGGAAGGCACCTCAAGGCTTAAAGCCTACTCCAAAGAGGGCAAATCATGTATATATTTACACTAAGAGGCATGGTCACCTAAACTCACACATAAAATTCACTTATACACCTAATCATACATGTTCACGCTCACATTCACATCATCTTGGTATGGGAAAATTTCTACTCATACCAAAGCCATGTATAGGAGGAAGAGTCATAAGTCTAAATTCTAATACCATTATTCAATGAAGTTTGGTTACATAAATATTCATTATTATATTAGAAAGACACATCTCAAATTGGAGTATCCTTCTAGGCCTAATCCCCTAGGACCTAAGTATGGTTAGGTATCAAAACAAAAATGATTTATTTGTGTTGTATAGGATTGCTTGGCAACCACCAATGAAGCAAATAATTAGCATATAGATAGTGGATACTCAAAGCACATGACGGGCAACAATAAGCTATTCACGATCTTAAAAGAGAAGAGGGTAGCAATGTCACATTTGGAAACAATGCCAAGGGTAAAGTAATTGGCATTGGCACCATTGGTAAGAATGGTTATTCTCTTGTTGATGATGTTTTACTTATTGATGGATTGCAACATAATTTGTTTAGTGTAAGTCAATTATGTGATAAGGGTAATAAAGTCACCTCTGACCCTAGAGAATGTCGAGTTACCATTTTGGTAGGTAAAAAGGTAGTCTTCAAGGGTGAAAGGAAAGGTAATACCTACCTAATTGACTTACAAATTGGCTAACCAATCTTTTAAGTATCTTGTGTCTCTTAGCAATGAAGCTTGACTTTGACATAGAAGACTTGGACATGCTACCATGGAGCTCCTACAAAGCCTATTAAAAGGAAAGCTAGTAGAAGGTATTCCCAAGCTTAACTTCTCTTAAGACAAGACATATAAACCATGCCAAATGGGAAAGCAACATCAATCTTCCTTTAAAGTAAAAAATATTGTAAGTATATTTAGACCTTTTCAACTTATCCATATGGACTTAATAGGACCTACTAGCAGTGCTAGTTTAGGTAGAAATTTTATGCACTTGTCCTAATTGATGATTACTATAGGTTTACTTGAGTATCTTTTCTAGCTCATAAGTATGATACTTTTGATGCTTTTAAAATTTTTGCAGAAAGAGTTCAAAATGATAAGGGTTACTTCATTTCTTCTACAAGAAGTGACCGTGGAAAAGAATTTCAAAATGAATCTTTTGAATCTTATTGCTTAGAGAATAGGTTTTTTCATAACTTTTCAACTCCTAGAACTGCACAACAAATAGTGTTGTAAAGAGGAAAAATAGGACACTAATAGAGATAGTTAAAACTATGCTCTATGAGTATTCACTGCCTAATTACTTTTGGGCTGAAGCTATTAATACTTCGTGTTACATTGTAAATCGTGTTTTCAAAAGACTCATTCTTAATAAAACTTCTTATGAGTTGGAATGGTAGAAAACCTAAGTTGTCATACCTAAGAGTATTGGGATGCAAGTGTTATATCTTGAATACCAAGGATAATCTTAGGATTAAAAAATAAATGAAGGTGTTTTCCTAGGTTATTCCACCACTAGCAAAGCCTATAGAGTTTTTAATAAGAGTTTTACAGTTGTTGAAGAGTCCATGAACATTGTATTTGATGAATCTAGTAAACTTGACCTTAGAAAAGGTTTTCTTATTGATAATCTTTTAGGTGACTTTGAGAAATTGGAATTGGAGTCAACCAGAAAAAATATGGATAAAGATCATGATTAAGGCAAGTCATCAAGAGAGGAGGTGGAACATTAAAATCAATAAGTAGAAACCACAAATCAAGATCTTCCCAAGGATTAGAGATTCTCCAAGCATCACCCAAAGGACCTAATCATTAGTGATACATCCAAAGGTGTAAGCACTAGATCTCAACTTAATTCTTTAGATAATAATCTTACATTTGTTTCTCAATTTGACCCAAAATCTATTGATGAGGCTCTTGATGATGAGAGTTGGGTAATTTTAATACAAGAGGAACTCAACCAATTTAAGAGAAATAATGTATGAAAACTTGTTCTTAGGCTTAAGGAACACCCTATTGTAGGTTATAAATGGGTGTTTAGCAATAAGTTAGATAAACAAGGGTTTATCACTAGAAACAAGCCTAGATTAGATGCTAAGGGATATAATCAAGAGGAAGGCATTAACTATTATGAAACTTATTCCCCCGTAGCAATATTAAAGGCCATTAGGATTTTTTTAGCATATGCATGTCACGTGAAGTTCAAACTTTTCCAAATGGATGTTAAAAGTGCATTTTTAAATGGTACCATTAAGAAGGAATTTTATATTAAACAACGTTATAGTTTTGAATCTCATACCTTTCCAAATCATGTTTTTAAATTCAATAGAGCCTTGTATAACTTGAAACAAGCTTCAAGAGTTTGGTATGAAAGACTAAGTTCATTCCTTTTGAAAAATGATTTTAAAAAAGGGAAATTTCTGCCATATACCGTTATATGGGTACTAAGGAAAATGAAAAATTTTTACTAAGAAGTTTTTGCCATCCTATAACTTTCTAAATTTGTCCTACCTTATTAACACCAAGGCAATTCACCTTGATTCATACACTTATACCTTGAGTGCTTTTGGGGCAAAAAAGTTAGACTTTTCAAGCCTCAAAACGAAAATGGCTAGTTATCGAAGATAATGCTCAATCCATTCCACCTCCCCAAACTAAACCCAAAGCCAAAATCTTTCTCTCTTCAATCAACAAGAAGCTTGACAATATGATGAGGATGATAAAGAAAAGATTTCTCCTACTCTCCTACTTCCATGATTTGATGGATCTTTAGGAGAAAGTAGGTGTTAACCCTTGCCACCTCCTAGATTTTGAGGATTGGGAGGACACTCCTGAAGATAAGAATGATCAAGAGGTTGAGGAGGGTAATGAAGCTCAAGGTGGAGGAGCAAATGAAAAAATTGACGATTCTGGAGACGATGATAGTTTTTCGATATTCTAGTCTATTTTTAGTTTTTAGAATTTTTTCCTTTTATTTCTTTATTTAAGTAAAGATTGTGATCCCATAATTTTAAATAAATATGTTATTTTTATCCTTTACAATTGATTGTCTCATATGTTATGTGATTGATCTTATTTGGTTGTTGCTATTATTTACTTATTTATTATTTGTGCTTGTTATATCTTAATTATGCTTCATACACTTGACACTAATGCATCTTAATTAATGTCTAATCTTTACCCTCTTTTTGATCTTACTAAAGGGGGAGAAAGGTTAGTAGTAAAAGAGTGTATATAAAGAAAGTATAAGTTGAAGGGGGAGCAAATAACAATAGGAGCATTCTTTTTTAAAATTTAGAAATCTTTGATTATTTAATTAACAAGTTTTTAAAATCATTAACCATCCTAACTTCACTCATGCAACTCTTATTTTTTTTTCAAGTAAAATCAATCTAAGTTGTCAAAATCAAAAAGAGGGAGATTGTTGGACTAGGTTGGTTAAACCTAAGTCAAAGGCCTCTTTTGATCTTGACAATAAAGATTGATAGGTATTAATGTTTTGTTTAAGTGTTGTTTTTGCAGTATATAAGTTAGTTTTCATTGAAAATTAGATGGAAGACTAAATCTCTAACTTTGAGGAAGACATCTAAATTCGTGATCAGAAGCCTGTAATTTGCAACCACGACCATGTAACAAGGATAGATGAAATGAGGCCAGAAGAATTTACAGAGGAAATCGTAGTCGCGATCTAGCCAAAGGGAACTTGACTGTCACATAAAGGAATTTGCGATGGTGTATAAGTCTTATATAGCGATCGCAAATTTTATAGTTGTAAGAAGAGAACTAAGTCTACAATCATAACACCCTAAGTGTCTGTAATAACCGTTGGAATATTAAAATTTGCTAGGGTAAAGCACCTGTCGTGATCGTAACTAAAGAAAGTGTTCTCTCCTCAACAAATAGAGAAATTTGCGATCTTAGTCACGCCTAAGAAGGACATAAATCGCGACTGTGATTTTTAGTTGAACAGATGAACATCATTACTATATTTCTTAAAGCACTAATGGTACATTGACTCATGGACTAGCCGTTAGACATAAAATGGGTTCTCTACCATGATTTCAGGCTTTTCAGTACAAATTGGAAAATTGTGATTGCAAAATGCCATCACGACCTCGACTTTTATCTGACATGCATTTAATATAAAATATGTCAAGCTTACCTTAGAGATTTAGGCACTGTTTGTTAATAATGTCACTTTGGTGGATGTTGCCTATAAATACTCCACCAAACATATGTAAATTTAAGAGAATTTCATTTATTATAACCAAACTCTTGCAAATTTGCTTCATAACTTCTTATTCTTTGTGAATTTTTTATTATTTGGTGTTAACATTAAACACTTTTTTAATTAGGTTGAGAGTTAGCCTAAGCTTCCAAAGCTGTTATAAAGGTTAAAGTGTGAGCCTATCCAAACACTTGAGTGAGGTTTTTTGTGAGCCATAAAACATAAATTGTATAAGTTAGGTGTGAGCTTGGAAACACCAATTTTAGTTGAGTGAAATACCCAATTGTGAAGAATTAGGAAGTGGACATAGGGTTTCTTAACACCTGAACCACTACAAATATCTTATCTTCATTGCTTATACTTCTTCTCAATTCTCTTAACACTTAACCTTTCCTCCAAAATTTTAGAATCTCCTACCAGTTCAACCATCCTTTTTTTGTGTGCACAAGGGCCAACACACATAATGAGTCTAATATCCTATAAATTGCATAAAAATGTAAAGATTAGGTATAGTTCTACCTTAGGAGTGATTGAAACAGGTTAGGATTCAAGGTTTATGTGTTAAGTATGTTTTGATAAATAATGTTAATAGAGTAACTTTAGGGTTTCTAAGTCTCTCTTCCCACCTCCAAAATGGAAGGGAGGTATTTATAGGTGATTGATGGATGAATAGTGCCAAAAATGGTTCTAATTGCACCATAGATGCACTCAATCATAGAAAGAGAAATGGATCTCCTAGAATAAGAGTTTTCACATAGGGTGTAAAGTCAAAAATAGATTGTACATTCATTTGTCAAGGTTGTATAATTATAAGGTTAAAGTGGGGACCAGTTCTAGAATTTTCTTAAGAATAGGGTTTTAAAATTAGTTGTATAGCCCTATGTTCGGTTGTATAGCCATGCTTGATGGGTTGCATAACCTATTAAGCTAGCTAGGCAATTTTAGGTTAGGTCTTAGACTTAGTCTTGGGCTTGGCTTCAATTTTGATTTTGGGTTTCTTTAAGGTTTTTTAAGGCCTTTTATCTCTTTTTCTTTGGCAATTTCCTTTACATTCTAGGGAATAGATTTAATGATTTTCATCATCAGGCCTTGCATCCAAAGACTTAAAATCTGATGCTTATAGTTTACCTCCTACTTTATAAGGCTTAGAAAACAACGTTTGAGAAATGATTATTTAAACAAGTCTCAACAAAGCAAGGTAAAGAACATAAACATTAGTAATGATACCCAAGGGTACAAGTCGTTAGCAGCTAATTAAATAAATACTAAAGTGATTCTAATAACTTTTTAGCAGGTATCAGGTGTTTTGACAGCTCTTCAGCAACTTTGTAGCAGGTACTAAAGTAGTTCTAGTAGCTCCCTAACAAGTACTGGGAGTTTTAATAGGTACTGAAGTGGTTTTGGTATCTTTCTAGCAGATGCTTGGTGTTTTGACAGCTCTTCAATAGGTTTCTAATAGGTACAAAAATGGTTTTAACCGTTCTTTAGCAAGTACTAGGCATTTTGACAACTCTGTAATAGTTTTCTAGCATATATTAAAATGGTTTTAGCAGTTTTTTAGTAGGTACTAGGTGTTTTGACAGCTCTTCAATAGCTTTCTAGCAGGTACTAAAATGGTTTTAGCAGCCATCTAACAGATACTAGGTGTTTTGATAGCTCTTCAGCAGCTTTCTAGTAGGTACTAAAGTGGTCCTAACAACTCTTTAGTAAGTACCAGGTGTTTTATCGCTCTTCAGTAGCTTTCTAGCAAATACTGAATTGATTATGACAGTTCTCTAGTAGGTACCAAGTGTTTTGGTATTAGATAATCAACCTCTTATAGTCACTGGTGCTCTTACATTTCTCTGTGAGTCCTCTAGTCTTTTTGCTTGATGATTTTGGCTCAGGGATGCCCCTGGGTGGTTCTTATGCCATTTAAGTCGTTATGGCATTTTAAAATTGAGTCCACATTCTTTCAGCCCTTCTAGCTGTCCTAAAGGGTATGTTCTTTTCTTAGGGTAATGGGTATGGGCCTAGATATTGTGGAAAGTGCTTTTTTAGGTTTTTCCCTTTATATGAGGAAGTAGTTCTTCTTGAGAATATCGTTAAGGATTCGAAGGGGGCAAGCTTATCGTTGAAGGGTATTTTGATTACCTTACTTGAATTAGAAAGCTCGGGGTGTCCTCTAGGTGTTTTAAAAGCAATGAGAGCATTTTAGTAACTTGGCCTCTATAGGACTCTTTAGGAAGCTAAAGGCATTTTAGTAAATTAGTTGCTTTAGGGCTCTCTGGGAAGTTTGAGGCATTTTGATAAATTTGGTGTTTTAGGGCTCTTTAGGAAGTTAGAGTATTTTGGTAAATTTAGTGTATAGAACTATTTGGGAAGCTAGGAGTGTTTTGGTAAATTTGATGCTTTGGGACTTTTTAAGAAGCTAGGGATATTTTGATAATTTTGGTATACTTAGACTTTAAGAGAGGCTAAAGATATTTTGGTAATTTGAGTTTAATTGTGCTTGAAGAGAGGTTAAGGGTAGTTTGGTAATTTAAGTGTAATTGGGCTTGAAAAGAAGCTAGGGTATTTTGGTAATTTGGGTGTAACTGGGCTTAAAGAGAGGCTAGGGATATTTTGATAATTTAGGTGCAATTGGGCTTGAAGAAAGGCTAAGTGTAATTTGCGTGTAACTAGGCTTGAAGAGAGGCTAGGGGTATTTTTATAATTTAGGTGTAATTGAGCTTAAAGAGAGGCTAAAGTATTTTGGTAATTTAGGTTAGTTAGACTTGAAGAGATGAAAGAGATTAGGTCAGATGGGTTAGGGGAAAATTTTAGTTGACAAGGTCCATCTCGACCTAGCTTGTCTGAAGGGGGCTGTACAACCCAGTGTATGGCTATTCAGACCAAAGGTCTATACAGACCAGCTAAGGCTATATAGCCCTAGTCCACTATAAAAACACCTTTGAAAATGGCCTTCTCATTTGCGATATTCCTCTTCTCTCTATTCCTTTCTTCTCTCAAAGCTTCAGACTTAGTTGTTAGGTTTCCTTAGCTTTTCAAGCAATTTCCATGATGACGAAATGTTTGACATCTAGAAGGAGTTTCCTGATGAGGACATCGCGACCCTAGATGCCCTAGAGCAACTGCAATCTCAATGGAGATTCACATGGGTGAGCCCCCTAAAGGGTTCAACCTCGAAGATGACTCCATGCAGCTTTCCTCCGGTTGGCAATACACAAACGGTCTACAACCTGTACCATAATCTCGCAGGAGTCATCTCGGAAGTGGTAGGCATTCTTTTTTCTTATTTTTATTTTATGTATACCCTTATCACTATAAATTTTAGGCACTGCCCTAAAATTCCCTTTTCTGCCTATAAACAATTGGTTAGCTTATGGAATATTCATAAATAATTTCCAAGACACACACCTTTTATTTTCAATAAATTTATTTTCTATCTATTAGTCTAGTCTGTTGTCTTGATTTGCATTTAGTAAGTTTTATTTTGAGACATGTATAAAGAAAACCTAAAATTAAATTATGGAGTAATTCATGAGCACTTAAGGTACATAACCAAGTAAGTAGTTCATTTTTTTCCTCATGAATCTGCATGTTTGTGATGCTTTGTTTGTAGAGGTTGGATTTTTTTTAAGAAAATTAACTTCTTAATTTTCCATCAAAGCTTGTGAATGAATCCCAACAATTAGGATTTTTTGCTTTTCTATCTTTAGGTCTCGATAATCGCACGAAATATGTGTATGCATGCATATTTCATTATTCATTGATTTTATTCTTTTATAGGGTATCGTCTCCTTCCAAAAGGGAGGCAGTGTTATGGGTCCTACTAGAGAGTGGCATCATACCCTACACCCCTGAGTTCTGGCCCATCTGAAGGGGATCGGTGTTTGGACTTGCTTGAGATGTTGCAAGATGAGGTGTTGAGGATCGATTTGTTAATTACACATGCATTGCTAGAGCGATGGATGGATACGACTTACACTTTCCATCTACCTCTGATTAGTGAGGTCTTACTTTCTTGACCAGGCTACAATTTGTGGGTATTCCTTAGCCGGTGTATTCTAGAGGGACTACTTACTAAGGGTCCTTGGTTGTGTTACCCTACTTAAAGAGAGTAGGATTGTGATGAGATCGAGCATTTAGGCATCACTTATGATAGTTTCGGTGAAGTAGTCAATCAACATACACGCTACTTGCTGTTATATGCTCTATAAGGGGTTATCTTCTTAGGTGCTTTTGATGTGGTAGAGCTTTGCTTGGTGCAAGTGCTTGAAGACTGAGCCTGCTACATCATTTTAAATGGAGGACCCGTAATGCTAGCATACTTGTATTGCTACTTTGACTAGTGCTCCTAGGGCAAGGAATACATGTGTGATGCTTGGAGGGTGCTCCTCGTAAGTATCTCTCAACTCTTTTTTGCTTTAGCCTTATTTTTTACTGCTTTGAGATTTATGCTACCTTTATTGATAGACATGAGGGGTCGAACTAGGGTTGCTGGAGGGACTCAACCATAAGGATGATATAGTAAGCAGTTACCATCATTTCTTACGATGTTGTGTGGTAACTTAAAAGGAGTCCTTCAATGTTGCTAAGAGTGCTCACCTGAACATGATTACTTTGGACCAAGTACTTTTCCATGCACGGATAAAATTATGTGAGGTAGAATTGTTTATTTTTGTCTTATGGTCTTGCACTTATAGTGGTTTTATTCCTTTATTTTTGTTACGCCTTGATTGGAGAGGTTCTATAGAAATGTTGTCATTAGAGGTGGCAAAGGCAGAGGCCATCTCTTATGGCCATCGACTGATGGTAAGGCCCTCAATTTGGGAGTGGAGTATAAAAGAGTGCGTCTTTCATTAGCATAAAGGCTTGGATGAGTGATCTAGCCCACAATGGCCACCTTCGAGCTTGTTCTGGGCCAGGGACCTCGAGGGTGCAAAGCTCGCTGCAACATTGTGCTATGTGCCTGAGGAACAACTATCTTCTGCTAGCACCTCTATAGGTCTTAGATGGTTGGAGCACTTATAGGGAGCCTCCCTTTGTTAGAGATGGTTATTTGGGCATTCCCCCAATATGCGCCTAACAAGGAGATCATCCTGTAGCACATAAGTCGAGGCACCACTGCTCAAGTAATATGAAGAACTATTGCTCCTGACTTTATGTCTAATGTTACTGCTACTTAGGATCGCAAATTAGCCCGTGGATCTACCTCAGGTGGTGTAGAGCCTAAGATGGTGGGTGACTTGGCTTCCATGCTAGACAACCTAATGGAGTCTTACATGGCTTCATTGATTAGGCTGATGATGTCGCTGCAGATTACCTAGTCTATCTGCACTTTTGAGTTGGTCGATACCACCCATATGAGTTTTTTTTCCTCTACTTTGTTGTGTCTTGATTACAATATATGTTTTATTATTGAGGATGCTTCTCCTTCCGTTATCGCAGATTCCTTATGTCCAGGCGAAGGCCATGGTTGATATGATCACTGCCCTTAAAAAGGTTGTGACACAGTAGATGCACTCTATGCAGGTTCATAACAAAAAACCAAATAATGCATGTATGCATGTTTATGATTTGTATGCTGTGTTTTGTGTTTTGTGTCCTACTCATCCTAACCCTCGTGTTTCTTATAAGAGATGGTCTAACACCTAAACCATGAAATTAAAAAGAAGGATCAGGGTCTAATAGAGGCAGAGGAGAGATTAAGAACCTAGCTCAGGTAGTCAGAGAGCATAGATATGTGGCAATGGATGGCGAAGCTAATGATTTAAGACAACCCCCTCTAGAGGCGAAGGCAATTGAGCCATTGAGGCCCTTTTTCCATTATTAGTTGTTAGGATATTTTCTCTTTTCTTCTATTTCAGTACAACACATTTGGTAGATATTTTGTATAGTTGTACAATTTATTAGGCGATTTGGAAACCCCATCTTTCGGATGCTTGCTTAGGACTTTTTATGACACACTGAGGTAAAATGGCTTCCCATTTCAATCAAACTATGATATTTTGACTTGCTAATATAGGAACATGATTTTGGCCTCTGATTGTGTGTCTTTGAATATGCATTGTCATCTTTTTACTTATATGCCTTGTAGAATAGCTACAAATGTCATTTTAAGTTCATAATATGAGAAAGAGGTTCCTCAACCCTTTCTAGGAACTAAAAGTTGTATAACCTAGACTGAAGTTCGTATAGCCTTGCTGGAAAGCTGTACAAACTTGATCAAAGGTTGTACAACCATGGTTAGAGGCTATACAACCCTATAAGCCTTGTCTTTTTCTATAAATACCTCCTTCAAACTTGCTCTTCTCACTTATTATCTCCCACTCCTAAACTATGTTAAGAACCTTTTAATGTATTTCCCTCCTCAGGTTTGGTCTGATCTACCATGGGCGAGTATGTCAGCTCTGTCCATCTTGATGCATACTTTTTTATAGGCAACTTGTGACTTTTGGGATTCCACTACCCATACTTTTCATTTTGGGGACATAGAGATATGCCCTCTGTTAGAGGAGTTTGGTGTCATTCTCGACTGTTGTGTCACGGTTGCAGACCGAATTATGCTACTTTAGTTGGATTACCCATATGTTCAAAAGATGATGGAGTTGTTCAATATGTGGTATAAGGAGGTACCTAGGTACACATTAGGCGAAGAGAAGATCCCCATGGCTCCTTTCATCACTCTTTTTCCTTCAAGGGTCCATGCTTAAGCGACTTTATCTCATATTGTAGCAACCATTTTGATAGGTGAGTACTTACTACATAAAGAGGATGGATAGATAGATTTACAAATTTACCACTCTTAGAGGGAGCTGAATCAGAAAGGACCCCATATCAATGATCTTGAGCGGGACAATTATGGGACTTGATAGAGTAGTACTTGGTGTTAGTGATTCTTTCATAGGGAGCCCATTGTTACTTTAGGTAAGAGTTTCTCTTGCAACATCTTTTCTTACGATTTTTGCCCAATTTTTCTTTTTATTTTTTCTCTCTTTTTCTCTTTTTTCTTTTTTTATATGCCCTAATTTTTACCTGGACTGACCTTGCGGGTTCTCAATCCAGCAAGCTACTCATTTTTGCTTAGACTACCCTTTTTATGTTTGCAACCTAACAAACACATTTTATTCTTTTCCTTTTTGTTTTGTTTTTTCTTTTTATTTTTTTCTTCTTCAAATATGGTTGTAAGAGTGGTAAGCATAATTGGCTACTCTAACCATAGACGCAAGATTTTATTATCTGCAACATCATTCGAAGCATCGCCTGATGACACCGGCTGCTACCAAGGCCGAATGGAATGAGTGGATGTCTCGTATCATTGTCACTAACATTCATTGGAATGAATGTTTTGTATCATTGTCATCAATATCTATTGAAGTTGTTCATGGTAGAACCTATCACACAGTACCCTGAGGAGTTATGGGGATTACATCATCCTTCTTGCCCTAGCTTCAGGCACATTTTATGATTTAACTTGTGTGCATCGCTAGTTTAGTGCTCCCCAATTCGTGGTGCAATTTCTCCTTTCATTCGTTGAGGGTCCTTTGACTCAACGTTTCCTAGATAGGGTTGAGACTACTTAGACCATTCATCACATCTACGACTTCTACACTGGTCGGGACCCACACCTAACGATGATGTGGACTACATCGCATGGTTATACTATTGTTAAAGCTACAGGCATCACGTTAACAAATAGAAAACTATAATCTTTCATAGAAAATACTATTTTTTTGTATTTACTTCTAGTTTAAAGACATGTATGATGAATTTCCTTCTAATTATGCAAAAGCATTTCCATTTGATTTTATGTTTGGCACAAATCATTTACATTTCGCATAGGCATTACTTAAATGCATGACTTCTACTTTTATCATTGACACATTAGATCATCTAATTGTCTCGCCTAACGCATTTATTTCACAAGTCTTTTATTCATCCATCTCTATCTTCTTTATCATCACTCGACTGTTCTTGTCAATAGTCCCATAGTGGTCAATCACACTTTCTCAACTTTTACTCTATTCATTTTATTCGTTTTTATGCTTTAATTTTTGCCTAAGCCATTCTTTCAAGTTTTTGACTTAGCGAGCTTTTCTCCTTTTTTTCTTATTTTTATTTTATTCCTTATTATCATCCTCATCATCATCATTAATATTATTATTATTATGCCTTAACTTTTGTCTAAACCGCCCTTTCGGGTTTTCGACTTAGGAGGCTAATTTCACATTTCTCACATCTCACACGAAATACCTCTTCAACCATTCTAAGTTTACTAGCTCAATGAATTCATTTCCACCCATATTTGTTAACTTCACGGTGCCACCTAAGTATTTATGTTTAACCATGTAGGGGTCTTGATATGAACAAGGTTGGATTGATCCTTACCAGTGTGACAAAGAATAATTGCCTAAAATCTATCAAACCAAGTATTGGAGCTTTGATCTTTAAAACCCAACTAGACATCTAGAAAACTTATTTCTAACAACCTAAGTTATAAAGATTCAAAGTTATGTAAACTCAAACCTTAAATTAACCAAGCCAATTTAAGATTAGAATTAACAAGTTTGTGAAATTATTAAGCCTTCACTCAA